>JAAGKR010005642.1:0-13995 GCA_011419295.1 Clarias macrocephalus
GTTCTTTAAGATATAAACTCTTAGTGCTTAAACTTTTTTCACTAGTGTGTCTTTTATTCTCTATAACCGCTGCTCGTATTTAAAAAAAAAAAAAAAGAGAGAGGAAAAAAAATAGAGCTAAAACTAGAGACTGCTTCCTTAAATTCTCTAAATAAATCAGAGTCTATTTAGAATCAGCCAAAAAATGTGTACACACATTAGGAAAAAATAGTGTGATGTATATTATATGACTATAATATCAATAATATTATCATATGATTGTCATAACATCATATACACCAATATATAACATAGAAATACAGTTAGTATTAAAATAGTTTTTCTGAAGTGTGTATACATCTCTAAGGAGACTCATTTATTGTGACGGGTGTGTGTGTGTGTGTGTGTGTGTGTGTGTGTGTGTGTGTATATAGATAAGTTTTAAATAACGAGGTGTTAAAAATTCAGCCGATGATTCACACAAACACACAAATGATTTGATTTCTCTCAGGTTAAACAGCAAACCTTCTTGACCAATCAGAATAAAGACCTCAAAAGCATTGAACAAAGATTTTGTCTCTTTATTTCCTACTGAATATAAATTTATTAAAGCGTTATTTATTAATTTTTTTTTTTCACGGAGATGTCAGAGCTGTAGACTTTAAGATGAAGAGGTTTGATGATAATTTATGATGATAAAGATCATAGTCAGGCTGTGCAGATTAAAATGATAAAAAGCTAAAGACCGATAGAAGTCGGGGTTTTCCTGCAGACGGAGTTCCGTATTCAATAAGCGGAACAGCACTCATAATCAAAATCATAAGAATGAACGTGAAACCCGACACGATTTAAATACATCAATGAAACTGAGTTTCGAGTCTGAGGATGTATGATGTTTCCTCATCAAAACTAAACCGTTCCTTTCTTTTTGTGTGGTCTTAAGGTGCTGTGGAAGGTTCCAGAACAATACATGAGACTGTGCACCTTAAAAGGAAAGTCTGCAGAGGTAATATTAAAACGAATTAAAGACTTTAGAATAACTAATATTATATCCTGTGTAAATATACACCTTTTATTTCATCGTGACCTTTTTTTCCTCCCCCTCCTTTCCCTGTCTAGACGGACTGTCAAAACTACATCCGGGTTCTTCAGATCTTAGACGAGGAGCGCTTGTACGTCTGTGGAACCCATGCCTTTCAGCCACTCTGTGATTACCTGGTGCGTACGTCTCTGTGGGTTATGTTCTCTCAGCGCATGCTCTCTGTAGCTTCTAGAGCGCTCATAAACGTTCACGATCGCCCGCCGGACCGCAAGACTAAACATGAATTAATCAGATGTGGCGCTTTCGTAATGCAGCAAATCAACGTGATGTTTTAGATCGTTGTGTCACAGAAGCCTGATTTAACCGTTAAAAAAATAATAATAATAAAAATTTGTGTTTACATCACAGCATAACATACAGTGGAACCTTGGATTACGAGCATAATTCGTTCCGGAAGTGGGCTCGTATTCCAAAACACTCTTAAACCAAATCATCATTTCCCATAAGAAATAATGAAAACTCAAATTATTCGTTCACAGCCTCCAAAAATAAATACATAAAAATAATTAATACAATCTATAAAATTAAAATAAAACAAATTAATCTGCACTTAACCTTTAAAAAAATGTACAAATAAATCCTGACAGATGAGTGTTTGAGATGAGGTGAGAGAGTGACGCTCGGTGTCAAAATAAGAGTCGCATGTGTGAAGCATGATACTCGGCGCTCGTAAACTAATACTTGCTCGGTTTCAGAATAAAAAATTATTTAAAATCTTTGCTTGGTTTGCGGAACACTCGTAAACCACGTTACTCGCAATCCGAGGTTCCACTGTACATGCGTAAAATATAAAAAGAACTTTTTATTTACTTTTTTAATGCTAATTAGAATTACCAGAGTCATGTGACTAGGACCTGTTATAAATAATTGAGGAAGAGACATGGAATAGAACAGAGAGAGAGAGAGAGAGAGACGCAAAGTAAACAGAAACAGATTCCGTTATAATGTGGCACCGAACACTGACAGACGTTTAGAAGTTTAAAAGATGGACGTTGGAGAACTGATCAGTACGTTTGTGGGATGATTTTCGAGAACACTTGTCCCCAAGGTCTGGTTCATTTCGATCAGTGAGAACACAATCGTTCCACTTTCGGGAACAGTGCTCGGGTCTGAACTGTCTCGAGAACTATACAGCGTATTTGCGTCTGGATCGAATCAGATACGGAAACCTTAGATAAGCTAAATACGTCAAATTCAACAGTGTAAGCATATAAATCAGGACGAACGATGGTCGTGTTAGTCGTGTAAGCGTTTCACTGCATATCATACCGTGTACGGTTGTGTACGTGACGAATAAGAATTTGAATTAGATCCTATTTAGTTCAACACTGCAACTTTTGGCTTTGATATGTTTATCCTTGGGGCCGTCTAGTGAAAACTTTACATCCTTTTTCTGAACTGACCCAGTCCGTAACCTAAGCCAAGCTTTATCTTATTTGTTTAATAAAAAAAAACAAAGTGGATATATACAGGGGTTGGACAATGAAACTGAAAGACAGAAAGTCTTTGTGATGTATCAAGAGCCGCGATATCCAGGGTAACGTCAGCACACCACCAAGAAGGACGAACCACATCCAGCAGGAGTAACTGTGGATGCAAGAGGAAGCCGTCTGAAAGGGATGCATTCATAGGTTCAGACATTGTATCCTGAAGGCGGTGCCGTGTACCAGGATGATGATGCACCGATACACACAGCAAGACTGGTGACAGAGTGGTGTGATGAACATGAAAGTCAAGTTGAACATCTCCCACGGCCTGCACAGTCACCAGATCTAAATATTATTGAGAGACTTTGGGGTGTTTTGGATTTGCGAGTCAGGGAACGTTTTCCTCCACCAGCATCTCGTAGTGACCTGGACACTATTCTGTAAGAAGAACGGCTCAAAATCCATCAGGCCGCTGTGCAGGACTCGTATCCGTCATTCCCAAGACGAACTGATGCTGTATCGGCCACAAAAGGAGGCCCGACACCATACTAATGAATTATTGTGGTCTAAAACCAGGAGTTTCGGTTTCATTGTGCAAAACCCCTGTAAATATAATAAATTCACTCTGGGTTCTAGATTTGCCGTCTTCATGTTTTAAAAATGCTAAAACAGGAACTGTTTAAATTCATTCCCCAGATTAATTTATTGCATTATTATTATTATTATTGTTATCATGACCAGACCAGACAAATCTGTTTCCTGAGACGGTGGTGACAACCCAAGTGCTTTAGTTGTTTCGCAGGAGTTTATTCTGAATGTGCAGTTCCCAGAACAGTTCCATGCCTTTAAGCTCAAAGGTGTTTCCTGTAGATTTCTTTTTCTACAGGATGAGCATAAAGTCTCTCTCTGATTTCAGTCGTATATTACACCAAACCTGTACAACGTCCAAACGTATGATTTATTGAAAAAATTATACTGCCGTGACGTTTAGCGTTGTACACCTTCTTGATTATAAAACTCTGAGTCAAAATTCTGATTTAAAATTCAGATAAACCAGGGCTGATTGCTTTTTTTTGTTGTGCTGTTTCAATATGGGTGAAAAAAAAACTACGCTTCCCTGAAAGTCTAAATATCTTAATCAGCAGTGAAACATGTTCAGAACCAACAAGAAAGCATAAACAGTGGTGTACAAGCTTTTCTACATGATTTTATAAGATTTTAACGATAAATAACTCGTCAGTGAGATTAAACAGAAGACAAATGACAAAGTCATTTACAGAACGATTCTACATGAATAAACAGCTGCACAAGTCTATAAAGTGCAGCAGAACAAGGACCGTACGCAGAGCGTTTCTTCAGATTCAGGTCATCCTCGGTGTCTGGTTTCATCTCTGTGACCAAACACGCTCTCGTGTGACAGAATGGAAAACAGGCAGTTTAAGATTAACTCGAGCGAGATATGAGATGTTCTGCAGAACCAGACTCGAGGGAGGAGTCATGGGAGAAGCCTTCTGGACTATCTGTAACGTTTATTTATTTACTTTCATTACTTGTTTATCTGTGTGTGATGTGATGCCAGTCAGACACACGCTGTTAGAAGTAGGTCAGAGAGCTGGGTGAAAGTTCTCACTGGTGGTTTCTCAGCTGTGTGTAAACGGCTGTTACCTGTTTGGATGTTTAGACACATCATGTGTATCTTGGTCACGGTTGTGGACGGCTAATAGTTAGTGAAATATTTTTATGGTTTTGTACGAGTTGAGACCTCGGAGTAGAAAAACTCCATATTTTGGTCACGGTTTCCAGAAACTTTTAGAATTTTGACTTTTTTTGTGACATCCCGGTGGTAGCTCATGAGTGTTGTACAAAAAATAGACACTGCAGTCCATCAGATTCCAATATTTACAATTATATACAATATTTCCAGCGTGTAAGTGAATGTATAAAAGTCTTGTATATTGTATTGGGGGGGGGTCTCAGTGAATCACTCCAGGAGCGCGATGATAGAAAATGTCCGTCCTGTAAAACTGTCCTGATGGTGAATAATCCTAATTTGGTAAAAAAATCTTCAACAAAACAGAGTTCACAGTCCAATACAGTGAAAAACAGCTCTGTGACAAAACGGTGTTGGGGATTCCCCGCATGATTTAAAGGCGCAGAGACGACACTGTTACATTTCACATTTCCTTGGAAAGGGGACAGATTTAGTCAAGTGGATTGGTATGCTTTATATTGTACATTTGTCTCAAAGACGTATAAAACTCACTTTGTCGGACTTAAGAACATATCTGACTTAGGAACGTGCTCGTCGTTCGTAAGTCGGAGAATATTTTTTAAAGGTCAGATCTTCTCTTTCTCTTGCTCTGTAGTCGTTAAAGGACTTCACGCTGATGGGGAAGCAGGACGACGGCAGAGGGAAGTGTTCGTTCGACCCCACTCAGAGTTTCACCTCCGTCATGGTCGGTGAGTGACTCGTCCTGCAGGTTTAAAGTCTCCTCCTTATAATTCGTCTGATTGTCCGGGTTGGAATCCTAAGTGCGTGTGTGTGTGTGTGTGTGTGTGTGTGTTCACTGTCCAGACGGTGAGCTATACTCGGGGACGGCGTACAACTTCCTGGGCAGCGAGCCGATCATCTCCAGGTTCTCGTGGCCTCAGAGGCTCCTGCGTACAGAGTACTCCACATCCTGGCTCAACGGTACTCCACGATACACCACAGCTCGGTTTTGATCGGTTACACACCGCTGCTGACAGTAGATCAAGCTTCACTGGTTTATGATCAAGGCACTGGTTTATGTTAATATGCTCGTTATAAGCATATGAGCTCGTTATGAGAATATGAGCTCGTTATAAGACGTTTCGTTATAAGCATATTTAAAGGGAATAAAACACATTAAAACTATCATCATCACTCCACCCACGCTGTTGATTATTTTCCCTGTATCATCATGACACTGAGAGGTTTACAGTATTCATTACTCAATGCTAAAGTTTTGAGCTGCGTGTCCCGTGTTCGCAGAGCCCAGCTTCGTGTTTGCAGACGTGATCCGTGAGGGAAGCACCAGTCCGGACGGGGACGAGGACAAGATTTACTACTTCTTTACAGAAGTCTCCGTGGAGTACGAGTTCTTCGGAAAGCTCCTGATTCCCCGTATAGCCCGTGTCTGCAAGGTGAGCTGGAAGCCCTTCCTCCCTTTAAACGAATTCTTTTAATGATCTGATTTATTTCCCAAACTATTCTAATTTCAATTAATACAATTGTTTTTTTGTTTTTTTTCCTGTCGAACCCCAGGGGGATTTAGGAGGTCAGAGGACGCTGCAGAAGAAGTGGACGTCCTTTTTGAAAGCCAAGCTGGTCTGCTCGATGCCCGAGCTGAATTTCGTCTTCAACGTCGTCCACGACGTGTTCATCGTTAAGACCTCAGACTGGAGAGAAACCGTCATCTACGGCGTCTTCACCTCGCAGTGGTGAGCGCGAACGATCGAAAGGCTAATCCGCTTCTTCCTGTTTTGAATACCTGTCACGCACACATCGCCACCTCGGTCTCACACACACACACACACACACGCTTTAGTCGTCTGTCACACGTCTGGAATGAGGAAGTGAGATTTGTTTTTCTTTTTTTTTTTTCCCGACACAAAGCTAATACTGTGTGTGTGTGTTTTAGGGGGAACATGGGCCTCTCTGCCGTGTGTGCGTATAACATGACATCAGTGGACGAGGTCTTCTCTAAAGGGAAGTACATGCAGAAGGCTACAGTGGAGCAATCCCACACCAAGTGGGTCCAATACAACGGCATCACGCCCTCTCCCAGACCCGGAGCGGTGCGTGTACACACACACACACACACACACACACACACAGAGCTCTAACGCACGGCTCTGTCATACTGTCACAGCTTTAAACACTCATATTTATAAACTGGCAGTGGTCGTATTCTTTGATTTAAAGAATTAATACGAATCGCTTGTACATGTGTTAAGGACACACTGCTTATAGTTTGTTAAATGTAAGTGCGTCACATGGTTCCTAAACTATCTTTTGATGGATGACTTGGTTCATAAACAGATCGTTGTAATCGTAAAAGTCTGAGACGTTTTAACATTTATGAAAGCAGTCTAAGCACTTATTACTTTTTAAGATATGCTCCAATTCGCATCTGGAACAGCTCGGCTTATTAAATTTTTTCTTTTGCTTACTTTGAGAGAAATAAAAGGCTGCTAAGGGGAAACATTGTTTATCAGTTGTTGTTTACTGAGTGGCAGATTTTCAAGAACATGAAAAAGGAAAAATCCTTCATCTTTTCATTTATCTTCTGTACCGCTTATCCCGTGTATAGGGGGGGGGTCATGGAATAAGGGAATGAGGCGGGACACACTGAGCATAGGCGGGAATCGATCCTCAGCACTGCAGGTGCGATGCCACACTGCTAACCACCATACAAATGTGCTGCCTAGGAAAAAATCAAACCACCGTAGTTTATAAGAGGAATAAAACGCTTAGGGACCGGCGGTTATATGAAAATGATAATCACCCCATAACAGCATGTTCTGCTTGATAACCTGCTCGCTTTAGTTCCGAGAAGCTCGCTCCAGTCGTTTTGTGATCTCCTTTCGTCTCGACTCTGACTGTGAGATCAGCGGCGTTTGCAGCGGTTCTGTGTAAATCTGACTCCTGTTCGTGTTCTCGCAGTGCATCAACAACCAGAACCGCATGCAGAACATCACCAACTCCTTGCTGCTGCCCGATAAGACGCTGCAGTTCGTGAAGGACCACCCGCTCATGGCCGACGCCGTGCTGCCCATCGGCCAAGGGCCGCGCCTCATCGCCAAGGACGTCAACTACACACAGATCGTCGTGGAGAGAGTCACCGCCCTCGACAACAACGTCTACGACGTCCTCTTCACCTCCACTGGTGAGTGTGTGTGTGTGTCTGAAGGTCTGGAGAATTTTAAAGGTGTCAGATGGACAACTGTTGTTCAAATCCTTGTCCTTGTGTCATCAGATAAAGGGTTTCTGCACAAGTCCGTGGTGTATGAAGGCGGGCCACACATAATCGAAGAGATCCAGCTGCTGAAAAGAGCACAGCCAATCAAAACCCTGCTGCTCTCAACACAAGAGGTAAAGGCACATCGGACAACAATGCTACACACACACACACACACACACACACACACACACACACACGATAAGCATGCAGATGAGTACCTGAGGACTTGATTATAGAACTATATGTAAATGTTTACAGACAGTGAGGTGTTTATTTAAATAATAACACTGGATAAATACCTTTGTGTAAACCCGTTTATTATTAGCGCCAGCGACGACGTCCCCTTTCTGACATTCCTTTCCTGAAATCGAGGTGGTGGTGTTTTTTTTTTATTTTTTATTTTTATTTTTTTTTTTACGTCTGAATGAGCACCCTGGTCGTCACTTTTCTGAACAAGTCATGACTCAATCTTTCTATGTCTGACCTTGGAACATTCGCAGCTCACCTTCAACACCTCGGTTTTGCATGTAGTCTCATTAACAGACAGGCGTGGACACAGAAAGTGAGACTGAGAATATCAATCGCTGCAGTTTAGGACGCATGTTGCCAGATTGGGTAATACCCCCTCACTCTTTATTTCGTGCAACAATGAACATGTCTGGGGGAAATTAGTAATAATAATTTTTTTGCTTTTGATGGATAAAGTTCCAGCACCGCCTCAGCAGGATTTTATTTTATTTTTTTGTGTGTGTGATCTGGCAACCACTCATTGGTGCCGTCACCTGATCTCACGGTGACGGCACCAATGAGTTTTTTTTTGTTTTGTTTTGTTTGACTTTCGAGCAGAATCAAACATAAAAATGTCTGTAAATTGGTCGTATCTCAAACATTATCTGTGACTCTCAGAATCTCCGTTTAAAAGTTGGTCTAAAACTGATTGCTGTCACTTCTGTGATTACTTTGATGTATTTCTAACCAACGTGTGAACGATTGCTTTTAGACCCACAGTGAAATTTATCATCACTCCAGTTTAGATTTAGTAAATGGAGTGAAAAATGGTAAAGAGGTCTATTGTGTTCTATGAAAAGTGTTTTAAGGAAGCCAGTTTTCTGGCTCTTTTATTTTTGTAACGTAGAAATAACAATCATGTGTTTTCAGCTGTTGAGGAAAAGGAAAATCTCCAGCTGTGACGACAGAGTTGCACCAAGAAAAGAGTTCCACCTAAGAAAAAAATTATAATTCCTTGTTTTTGTTGTAAAAACACTTCTTTTCTTGAACCAACTCCCGACTTTGTTCTCTCCAGGGCAGCTTCCTGTACGCCGGGTCGGACTCCGGCGTGGTCCAGTCACCCACTGCGTTCTGCGATAAATACGTGACCTGCGAGGACTGCATTCTTGCCCGCGACCCGTATTGTGCCTGGGACGCGCACGCCGTTTCCTGTATTAACATTTTCCAGAAGAAGGATAACAGACAGCACAGGTCAGTTTCTCACCAGATCGTCATGTCACAAACACCCTTTTTATTTATTTATTTATTTTTATTTTTTTTGGGGGGGGATTTTGTGCAAGATTTTGTGATGACATGCTGTAGCAGCATGTGTCTCAAGAAAGTTAGCGATACTGGTAACGAGAAGACAAGCGAGTCGCTTTCAGTGTTTCGCTCAAAAAAAGCAGCCGGTGCCAGGGCCTCCGAGTGGTAGTAGTAGCCTTAATGTGGAGCCCCCTAGTGACAGGGAGGAATTGGACACGACTAAATTAGGGAGAAAATCTGAGAAAAAATCCCCCCCCCCAAAAAAAAGCAGCCAGTGCCAAGAGGTTAAGTGAGGTTTAATGTCTTTTTATTTTCTAAATGTTTTATAGGCACAAATATGACTATAGTGTTGGAAATTATAATATTGGTAATATTTTTGGTGGAACGGATTGTCTGTATTTACGTTATTTCTTAAGGGAAAATGTATATTGCAGTATGAAGGACCTAAGACCTCGTCTCCGGAACGAATTACATTCGTATGTCGAGGTTCTGCTGTAAATCTATAAATTAGTAATAAAAAAAAAATGTATTTCACGAACCGTGTCTACATTCTATATTGTAAACAGGAGGCCGAGCTCCAAATTCGGCTAAGATGTGATAAAAATGTGTGAACTGAACATATCAGTCTATCAGGATCGTGTGATCATGTGACCAGCTTTGTTGAACATTAAGTGTTCAAACAGTGCGATTATATTAGCTGGATGATTAATAGAATTCTGATATCGTGACATTTTTGTTACACCAGCACTAATTAGCGCCGTGGGCACGACCTCTAGCATGGTGACATTTCTCTGAAACAGAAATAACCTGGTGTGCTTCCTCGAATCATCTTCATCCCCTGATTATTTATATTTGAATGGAAATCATTCACCATTTTAATGAACACTGTTTTATTTATTATGTATCATTCGTTCTCTTTTTCTCTACAGGAGGTTTATTCAGAACCTGAGAGGAGACGCAGAAGAATGTCCATCAGGTGGGTGCTTTAGATAAACCGTCATCATCACATCGTCCTGGCTGGCATTTTAAGCTGGATGGGTCGTTGTGAATGTACTGTGTGTGTGTGCGTGTGTGTGTGCGTGTGTGTGTGCGTGTGCGTGTGCGTGTGTATGTGTGTGTGTGTTACTCCCGAGGGAATAAAATACTTCCTGTGGGTTTTATTTCCTGTGATGTAAATCAGTAACGTCGCATCGCTATAACACATGACTGAATTGACCGCCGCCAGCGTAAGCGTTCTGATGGTAATGCAGTTAAGGCCGGTGGTTGACGCACCCGTGTGGGTTACGTGCAGGTTTTTATGATGATAAGAGTTACGTTTGTGTAGATTAGATCTGCTGTGTTTGCACGTGATCACTAGTGTGAACTCCGCATGTGTATGCAGGCACTGAATCAAGAACATCATGTACACGTCAATTACGCATCACGAGCAACAACAACAACCAAAAAATACAAGTGTATAAAATTATTTAGCCAGAATTAAATGGAATCAACAGACTTTTCTTTAACTGTACAAAGTATTCATGCAAATAAAATAATTTAAGCATGAGCAACATTCTACCTAACGTAAATGAAGTGGGCGGGGTCAGATTATCAGTAAACAAAAAACATTTCTAAATTCCAAACATTAGTATTCCAGCAAAGAAATGTCAGCCTGCAGGAAAAAGCATTTAACTTCATGTCAAGCTGTGTATGTGATGATGATAAAATTTCAATTAGGAATTAAAAAGGAGCATATTATGTTAAAGAGCATTTTTCAGACAAGACACAAAAAAAAAAAAACGCTTCCGGGTTTTGCTTGATAAAAAAAAAATAATTAAAAAAAGAAAAGCAGCAGGTGTGACAAAGTCCTCAGAACGTTTTGTAGGATGTTCAGTAAAACTAATCAGTTAATTTAATAATAATAAAACTGTCAGTAGCGCTGTCAATGTTAACGCCTTAACGTGTGTGATTTAATCATGTCTTAATTTTAATGCGTAGAATTTTTTTTTTCATGCAAATTAATCATATGACTTAATGGTTTGACCTCAATGGCTTTCCATAATCACAGCGCGGTAACCGGGTTCGGGAAGTATTTTAACAAGAATACATGAGATACATGAGACGTGCGAGTGGCGTCTCAGGAGGCTGAGGCTCTACGCTGCTCATTTTCAGGTCGAAAATTCAAGAGGTTTTAATTGTAATGATTTTAAACTCTAACGTTTAAGATATTCGAGATAAAAATGCATTTTTTAATTCATTTCTTTATTCCAACATTGGACGATTATAATAAAAGTAAATCTGAGTGTTTTAAAAATATTTAAAAATCACAGACTATGACTGACTAACTAGAATAAAAAATGTTAATCGGTTGATTGCTAATTTTAAGCAGAGCGTCGTCACGCCTATAATTGAGGTTGTTCTATTAATTACTGCTTTTTGTATAATTAGTTTATTTATCTAGTTTTATATCCTTGCAGTTATTTGGATGCACCTAAGACGTTTCTTTATTGTAATCCCGTCTCCCGTGTCGTCTTCTCTCCCACAGCGAGGCCGCGCTCCATAGACCGGCCCGCTCAGGTGGTGGTGAAGCCGGGCAGTTCGGCGGAGCTGAGTTGCGACGTGCGCTCACAGCTGGCGCAGGTATTTTGGAAGGTCAACGGCAGCGTCGTGACCATGTCGCCTCACTTCCTCCTGATGGCCGACTCGGGGCTGCTCGTCTACAGCGTCGGTCCACAGAACCAGGGCCACTACGAGTGCTGGACCGTCGAGTCCGCCGCCGGGAAGAATTTCACCCGGCTAGTGGCCTCCTACGACCTACGACTGGAGCTTCCCGAGATCTCGCTCGCGTCCTCGTTCGAGATCTTAAACGGCGATCCACCCGCATCACGCACCGCCGCAGCCGCCACCACCACCGCGACACCGCGAGGTAATAACGGCAACAGTAACACCGCAGGAGCTTCTCCACTAACTCCGTCCGCCCTGTCCAGCGTGCCTCCGCCCCCACTAACCCGCCCCGCTACCACGGCTAACGTCTACGCCGCCAAACCAGACACTAAACATTACGTGCCTCCTCACGACAGCAACCCGCGAGATCAAGGACCCGAGATCAAAGATCCACACGCGACGTACCTCCAGTACGACAACAGTAAAGCGCTGCTGTTCCTCTTCCTGCTCTTCTTCCTCCTCTTCCTGTTCGGACTGGGGTACAACTGCTACATGCAGTACCTCCCGGGTCCGTGCCTGAGGCTCCGGGCCGCCCTGCTCGGCTCGCAGAAGAAACCGCAGCGCGAGTACGCGGCCTGCGAGGCGGGGTTGATGGACAAGCCGGACCAGGGCGAACCGCAGCGGCAGAACGGAGCGATACGGGATACGGGATACGAAACGGAACCGGAGTGCGGAAATGGCAAAGTAACATCAAACAGCTACGAACAGGACAGCGACAGCGCCTCCAAACAAGGACCGTTCGACGTCAACTGCGAATCGCAACCGATCGAGTACGCGGACGCCGACGCATCGTAACGGAAACTAGCAAAAAAAAAAAAAAACAGTAGACGACTTTTTTCCTGATTTTTGGATAGATTTTAATCCCAAACCTCACACACAACCGTTTCTTTTTCTTTTTTTGTATTTTTGCTGTCTCACCTTTTCTTTTTCTCATTTTTAATTTTTTTTTTTTTGAAGAAATTTTTTTTTAAAAAGCACATGATTCCAAATTGGAAACATGGTTTTTACCAAATTGGTAAGTTATCTCGATGTTTTCCAAATTGGAGCAATATAATTTTTTTTTTTTAGGTGGGCGGAGACTGTTTTTCTCTTTATTCTATTAGATTTTTCTCCCCGCCCCCGCGCCACTTCACCCTCCCCACAGTCTACTGTTTTGTACGCTGTTTGTCGCGGTGTCACGTGTCACTCTCAGGGACGTCCAGCGTACGCTGCCGAATCTCTCCAGATCAGCTGACGAATGAAGGACGGAACCAGCGCGATCCTGTTAGAGACCCAAAGCGCCGGACGGGTGGACGAGCGAACGCGGACACGGTGAAGGAGAATCGTTCCTCGCAAATCCAGGACTATGATTTATAAAAGACCTGGAGATGAAAATGCGTAAAACAGTATTGAGACACAAATTTCTTAATAAACGAACAAACTGTGAGTCGATGGGTGGGGGAGGGGGGTATGGGGCGAGGGGGGTATGGGGGGGGGCCGTCTTGTGAAATTGGTGTTCCGGGTTCCCGGTTCTTGTTACCCTGTGGTTCTTACTGACGCTTGAGACGTGGCCGAGCTTCCACCGTTCCTCTAACAGCTCAGATCCTGGGCTCTTTTAATTTATGTAGTATTTTATTTTTTGTTTTTTATTTTTTTTTTACTAACAATGTCTCAATTTATTTCCTTCTCACCCCTTTGTGTGTGTGTGTGTGTGAGATTGTGTCTTTTCTTAGACAGAATTTCTTACTCTGTCTTTCTCTTTCCCCCCCTTGTCCACTCCTCTCGCTCTCTCTCTCTCTCTCTCTCTTTCTGCACAGCTTGCTCATCTTTTCCCTCTTCCTCTTCCTCCTCCTCCTCCTCCTCCTCCTCAGTCTGGAGAGGTCTGGAGGGTGGAGGTGCTCGTCTGCTCCCCCCGCTGCTGAGCGAGCAATCCTGGGGCGTTCACTCCCACCAGGCCTTCCTCCTGTTCTGCCTGGCTGTGGGTGAGTGGTACCTCTGACCTTTGACCTCTGCAGTCTGCCTGGCCTGTTTGCAGTCTCTTCCTCATGCCTGCCGTTGAGGTGGTTTTTTATTTTTTTTTTGGTTTCTTTGTTTTTTTCCCCCTTCTTTCTTTCTCCATTATATTTTTTCTCTCTTTTCTTTTTGTTCCATTCTCTCTCGTTTCTCTCTTGCTGTCTTCACTTTCTCGCTCTCTCCGTCTCTCTCATTCACACACCCACACACTCAGTCCTCAAAAGATCATTTTCTCTCGATCTCTGTCTTTATTTCTCTCTCAGTCAAACACCCACAC
>JAAGKR010005642.1:14027-49180 GCA_011419295.1 Clarias macrocephalus
CCCCCCCCCCCCCCCCCCCCAATCCGGTATCGTCATCTCCGTCTCTGTTCTCTTTCACCTGGTCACGATACTCCACAGAAATGCTTCCCTTTCCTTCCTGTCTGTATTTTTCTTTCTCTTTATCGTCTCGGCGCGGCCGTTTCGAGTTCCAGGCCTCCTGATTAATCATTAAAGGGTTCTGTTAAATCTTAGAAAGGCGAGGAATCGGCTGTGGAGTATTGACACGATACAGACGATGCATGTTGCCAAATCTTCTGCAAAAAAAAAAAAATCCTCTTACCTCCTTCACCACATTCGTGCCTGGAGCGCTCAGTGTTCAAAAGTATCGGTACGACTCTGGAACATTCCGCACAACACCTCAACACACAGTTGATTTCATTTCTACCTGGACGATTTTTTAAGAAATAAATCAGTTATGAGTCGGAGAATCAGGCTTCCTTTTCTTTCATGTTCTTTTCTTTTAAAAGTCAGACTGAACGTTGAGCCCAGTGTATATTTCACCTGTTTCAGTATGATTGATGTTCTTGTACTTTTTTTCCCCCGTATTTTCGTGTACAGTGTAAATATAAGTACATATGTATATTCTCTGACTGTACATATTTTTGTTCTTTAAATTTTAGCCCCCTTAATAAATGTTGAACTCACTGACATTAAAGATCCTGTTTCCTTCCTTTACTTATATTTAATATCAGGGATTATAAATCATAAGAGTCTTAATGGACAACCACAGCTGTGTTAAAACATAAGACACTTTTTATTCTATTACTGGTTTAAGAGATTTTAAATAGCTGTGAGGTACATGCTGAGCCGAGACAAACTTAAACCAAATTTATTTAGTTTGGGATTTTTTAACTATTTCATTAAAGAATAATAACAAATAAAAAGAATTACGGTCTTATGAACCTGCAATATTAAAAAAAATCTTCTCTGTTCTGTTCCCCTAATGTTTTAATAAATATCGCAGCGGTTTTAACATTTGTTCATGAGTTAAATGAAAACGTTTGCACACCCTTTGGGACAGAACTATGAAAGAAGTATTGTTTCACAGATGCTCTTACAAACCACCGTTTTTTCACTTTTTGTATGTTAAGAAGTGAAATGTAAGAAATGAAACACCTGAAATTTATCAATTTCAGAATAACCGAACATTCCGTAGTGTTTTATTCTTCTTATAAAACAGTAGCTTGTGAATGATTAAATGATTGATAAAAATTTTACTCCGGTTTAAAGTTACTTTTAATGTTGTTGAAAATATGCACAAAAAAACGAAACGTTCATGTTCTTTACTTACAGTACATTATAGCAGCTATAAAGAGTCGTTCTCTCCCCATCCTCTCACAGAAAAAAAGAAAAAATTCAACCGACCAAACTCGAAGCTTGTTAAAAAAAAATTGCTGGAAGTATTTAGACCAATTACAATCAAGAAATCGGGGGTTGCAAACTTTTGCACTCTACATAAGCCATAGGTTTTATACACTATCCACGATCCAGAATAATATCCAGAATCACTGGAATTTCACTGGAATATGACGTTCCATCAGGGAAGTAAACCTCCATAGTGTGATGTACTGGTGATTCGGTACATTCAGGTGGTCAGCTGACTTCATTTTATTGCCACATAACGATTCTGAGCCTAGACCTGACACCTGAGGAACCCCAGATCATAACACTGTCTCCAGAGGATTGTACACTGGACATGTGCATGACGAGTGAGCTTTATTCTCTCCAGCAAAGTGAAGTCGTTTTATCATTAGTAATTGAAGCAAAACTCGTTTTAGTGGTCATAACATCAAACCACTAATCTTCAGATTACTGACTCTGTACATACAGTACGGTGTAAAACTCCTGTGTGCATCGACGCACGTGTGTTTGGAGATGACTGGCTGTTTTTGCATGGCTTTAATTAAAGCGCCTGTTGAAGTGTGTTCACGCGTCTGGTTGCAGTATGTTGTGCCAGTGTTCTGTGCGTTTTGTTCGCACGTAAGTGCCGTTTTCTTCCTCAGGCCCTCCCGACGTTAGCCTTCAGTGGTACTCGAATGGGCGGAGACTGAAGACGAACGTCTCGGAGTACAGACACGCCCTCGGCGGTGATGCCGTGCTGGTGAGCAGCTGGGTGAAGGAGGAGCCTTTGGGTAAAGACACCCGATACCGGTGCAGCGCCGTGTCCGGGGCAGGAAATGACACGTCCAACATCGATCTCCAACTCGGTAGCAGAGGTAATGGAGTCTGAGTAAGCGTGAGGAATATGTAATGTTCTCGGTTAAACACAGAGCAAATTTAAAGTTAACAGTAACTGTGGTCTCGTACCGCTAGGGTTCGGGTTCGATTCCTGCCTCAGGGTCTGTGCGCATGGAGTTTGCAAGTTCTCCCCATGTTGGTGGGTTTCCTCCTGGTACTCCAGTTTCCTCCCACTGTCCAAAGACGAGCAGATTAGGCTGATTGGCGTTCCCAGATTGCCCGTAGCGTGTGAATAACAATCGGGCATCGACCTGGCAACCCGACCCCCCAGCAGGCAAAGAGCACAAGGATGCTGACCCGGCCACCAAACTCCCCAGATCACAATCTGAATGAGCAAGACACAGCATCCATCCGGTGCCAAAAAAACTTTATTAATCCCAGAAGAAATTATTGTGGCAAAAATGGAATGAAATAAGAAGCAATAAAATTAAGTAATAGAGCAAGTAAAATAAAAAATATATATCAATAAAGTAATATATATATATATATAATGTGTGTGTGTTATAATACTAATGTTATGATGTGGTCTTGAAGAACCCACTCCTGTGCCCTAAATTCAGTTGTGAGACTGGGGATAAACACCCTGTACTCATCTGTAGTATCCTTTTTTTGATATTCAGTTCTATATTATGCTATTATTTTTGCTTATTTAAAAGATATATATTTTTAGCAGCATATATATTCACTAGTGTGTTCTGGTGAATCAGTCGAAGCTGACCGTTTGCTCCTTACTCTATCGCGAGATACAGTACAGGTAGTCCCCAACTTACAAACATTCGAGTTACGAGTTTCCACCGATACGAGCGGACCGCGGTTCTACAAACATTCGTAGATGCTAACAAAAAAAAAAGAAATGTGAAAGTAGCTCATATTGCAGTGTACCAGATACCAATATTATACAATTATATACAATATAAGTGAATGTATAAAATTTCTAAAATCCAGTATATTGTGAGTGTGTGTGTGTCGGGGGGGGGGGGTGTTTTGGATAAATTTTGGAAAATCCTCAACAAAACGGAGCGCACAGTCTGAAACAACTCTGAGACAAAACAGCGTTCTAGCACGCTAGTAAACACCATGTAGTGTTGTCCCTCCCCCAGGGTCTTCCTAGGCTGCCTAGGTCAGCTGACCCCACTCGTGATTTGGAGGCGCAGTCTCGCAAGAGTCTAATGTGGAACCAAAACACCAAACTTGTGTGTTAGGATTTCATGTTGCGTATTCGTGTCAAAGGCGTACAAAACTTACGAACGAATCCGACTTATGAACGTGCTCAAGGAATGTAGCTCGTTCGTAAGTCGGGGACTCGCTCTGCTTGAATTTAAAATTCCTAGATTCCTCTAATACACTGGTCATGTGGTATACAAGTCATGCGTCCTGTATATTTCCTTTTCCGGGAAATCCTTTCAAACTTGCATAATACAATAAACATTGATCGTGATCAGCTTGATCGAAGCCTGATATTCAGATTGTAGCCAAAGTGTGGTGGAGCTACACACGAGGATCTTTGCGGTTAGAAAAACCAAGCCAATATATTAAATCAAATAAATACAATTTTATTATTAAATAAAATCAGTTGGGTGAAACGTATTCATGTGGCCTTCAAGTGGAAGCATAGAAACATCATCATAGAGAGGCAGAAAACACTGATTTTGATTCCAAACCATTATTGAGAATCTGTTTTTTTTTTTTTTGTGGCAGATGAAGCCAACACCGTGTCTGAAGAGCTGGACCAGTGGAGAGACGCCCTCACTGAGCACGAGCGACAGTTTCACAACTGGAAGAAAATCTGGGTAAGTTCTCACACGTACAGTACCGGCCCGCTGGACTCACTCTTTTAAATGCGATGGCACTTTTTACAATCTGTTCGTTTTAATCACCTGCATAACGTCTTCCTCGTGCTACAGGCGTCGTGTTTTTCCCTTTGAGTGTCATGTGTCCATGTGGTTGTGTGTGTGGTGCATTTTCTGCTTACGACGTTGAGAGAGAAAAGGGGAAGAGCAGCGGGCAGTGAGTGGCGTCTGACTTTGCGTGACATCCTGACCAGCTCAAGAGAAAGCAGTAAATTATTAATCAGACGCAGTCGCATTAAACAGCTGCCAGTCACGTTTCAAAGCAGGAAGACTGAAACAAACCATTTTCCTCACATCAGTGTTTGCAAAGTGCCGTCCGACTTAACCAGGGACGTTATCACTGTCTTTATATTGTAGATAAATTAGGAGGAAATGAGGCATTTCTGTTTTTTTTTTTCAGTCGGAAATTATAGAGCATATATAACATATATTTTTTAAATCATCTCTTTAGGGATGGAGAGGGAGGACTGCAAAATAAATTACATAATAGAAGAGATGTGAAGAAATTTACAAATAAATAAAGGAAAAATATTTTGCATACAGTACTATGTACAGATCTTTAGCCAGCCCTCATTTCTCATTTCAAGTTCGAACATTCAGTTCGCGAGAGCAGGTTCGTAAATCCAATTTGTTCGCAAGTCCAACAAACATTGTCCAGGTACTTTAGAATCATTCCGATGCTTCAACAATTCATGTTAAAAGACAGAGTGATGTCTGCCATCTTCTCACCTCACTCCATCCTCTCAATTATTTTCACTTTTGTCTCCAAAGTCCAAAGCACTTTTTGTGCGAAAGCATGTTCGTATCTTCGAAAAATTTTAACTTGAATGTTTGTATGTAGGGGACTTACTGTATAAATTAAATTAAATGAGGTAGATTAAATGAAAGAAATGGGAAGAAAATTCTTTACTTCGACAGGCTGCAAAGTGCCTAAAGGTTAACGGTACAGTTTAAAAACTGGTTGTTTATGTAACAACGTCAGCAGCGACCTCATTTCCCCTCTCGTCTGTTCTGACCACTCAGCATTCAGCAGTGAACTAATCACAGACCTGATCATGTCATCTTCTGTACCTGTTTCTCACTGGGTCATGCCTTCAGTTAGATGACTTTTTTTTATAATACTGCTCAGTTACAGGGGCTGGGTCGGTACGGTGGCGTAGTAGTTAGTTAGCTCTGTCGCCTTGCACCTCCAGGTCCTGGGTTTGATTCCCCCCCTAGGGTCTGTGTGTGTGGAGTTTGTATGTTTTCCCTGTGCTTGGTGGGCTTCCTCTGGGTACTCCGGTTTCCTCCAAGTCTAAAGACACGCCGATTAGGCTAATTGGCGTCTCCAAATTACCCGTAGATGGTCCTCTGGAGTAGGGCATGGCAACCCATCTTTTTTTTTTTTTCAAATTCAAATTTTATTTGTCACATGCACAGTCATACACAGTACGATATGCAGTGAAATGCTTAGGCAACTGCCTGTGACCTTAGAATAAAGAAATGAGTATATCACAGAAAGTAGAAATAGATTTAACTAAGAATAAGATAATAAAATATATGTACAGTAAAAATATACAATTTCCAATAGGAAAAATAAGAAAAATATAGAAAAAAAATGTACGAAAAATATAAGAGAATAAGAAAATAAGAAAAACCTGGGTGCAAATGTAGAAAAATATGTATA
The DNA here is from genome assembly GCA_011419295.1 of Clarias macrocephalus. Lineage (NCBI taxonomy): Eukaryota > Metazoa > Chordata > Actinopteri > Siluriformes > Clariidae > Clarias > Clarias macrocephalus. Next base: position 19,782 of record JAAGKR010005642.1, read on the forward strand.
CAATATAAGGAATATAAGAGAGCCTAGGTGTACAGTATAGAGAATATGGGATATAAATAGAGATGTCCAGGGGGTGTGCAAGTCTGCCGTAAAGTAAAGTGTTTTGTACTTAAAGTGACTTGTGCTTTTTTATAGAATAAATAGTAATGTAGTGTGCAATGGTTGTCCCAAGAGTCCAGAGCGAGTGCAAGATACATGATTTTATTATTGTGCTTAGAAAATCCCATGGACAGCATCTAGGAAGGCCTGGCATGATAAGGTCCATGAGGTCACGAGGAGACGGACACGACTTAACGACTAAACAAACAGGGACTGGACTAAAAAATTTTAATATAATTGCATTGAAATAGAAGAAAGTCTGGCTCTTTTGGAAGCAAAATATGAAGAAATGAGGGGGATCAATACTTTTGCACAGTAATACATGTCATGAAAACCTTAAGTGAACCATAATTTGGCGACTAAACCTAAAAAACAAGTGAAAATATCAATTTAAATCAAATAAATAAAACTTAAGTTGAACATGAAGTTTTAATGAATCTGTCCCTTTAATGCAGACTAAAGGAACAGACAGACCTAAAGTTCTACCAAAGGTTAATGAATGCAGAAAATAGAACTTTTGTGTGTGTGTGTTTTCCCCTCAACAGGAAAGCTGCAATGGACAAGGTGTACTCTGAACGAGCTCCATTATCTCTGGATGAGTTTCCAGACCATCACGAGTCTCTGTGTGTGTGTGTGTGCACACGTGCATACACACACTCTCTACTCCAGCCAGGAAAATCCAGCACATCCACTCACTTTCTCTCTTTCTCTCTGGAGGATGTGCACTGAATAAAAAGTCTCCAGTCTGCAGTGTTTTCAGAAAGCCAGACATTTGAAATGAAGAAAGTCACATGGTTTCAGGCCGTGATGTAGAGACCGGTTTGGGTCGAACCCTGACTGAGGTGGTACCGTACATTTATATTCACTTGTGTGCAATTCAAACAAAAGAGCACTTAAGAGGATGTGTGAGTGTGTTTATTTTTTATCATCATATCATGTCTGTGTGAAATGTAATGTAATTTTTTAAAAAGGTTTTTAAAATCACAATAAAGGCCTAATATTTTGAGAAAGTCACACTCAGTTTTTGGTTCTAGGAGCAGGTTTGCCCTCTGCTGCTTGGAATGGGAACTGCAATTAGAATGTTCCACTCTAATAGATCATGAAAGGCCTTTCAAAAATATTTTTTTTGGGCAGCTGTTTTAACTGTGGGTGGGGCTAATTTACAGATTTTAATTATGTGGAGAAAACCATTTTGTTTTTAAATACACATATTGGTCTAGTGAGAAAGTTATGAATCTGGATTTATAATAGAAATTTATACTTCTCTCTAGACTTGTGTCGAGTTCTAACATTCATTAAACCCACTCAGTATTACAGAGACATAGGTTTTGTTTTCACTGATTAACTCATTTCAGTTGGATTTAGTGATTAGAAAGATAAGAAGTAAGAAGGTCCTCCCAAAATTTGTGACATCTTAGAGGACTGAGTAATTTTATTTAAAGAAAATTAGATTGTTTGAAAACCTTACATTTATTTTATTGACTACACTCTCTAGGTCCTTTCAGCAAATCTACCCTGAGACATGGATAGAATATTGATATACCACCTAGAAATACAAGTATAAACCTCAGGCCTAACATAGGGCTGCCTCACTTTCATATTCCATTTTAAATTTTGTTTTGTGTGTTTTTAGTTACAAATCATCTACAACCATGTTAATACTATATGCCTACACTCATAAAAAGGGTAAATATCCATAGATCTTTGACGGTTATGACTCTTGCTAAATGACTGTACCTAATAAACTGGACAGTGTTTGAGTTTATTCACTTTCATTAATGGATCCATTTTCCTCCGATCCAATTAAGGGTTGTCCTTTACCCCTTTTTATTCTAATTTTATCTTGGTTGACATGCTGCACTTGAGTACAAATTGTCCTTTTTAATTATTTTTTTTAAACAAGATAAATATCACTTCTTTGCATTTACTTTTTTTCCTGAAAATACATACTGAGACAGAAAATGCATAACACTTTTAATAAATTATTAAAATGGATTTACTAGACAATTAATCTGAAGAAACCAAAAATGTGTGGCATTGTTGGTAAATTGCACTTTATGGCCAAATGTTTAGACACCTGACCATCACACCCATCAAGTCAGTGCAATGATTTGATTTACAGTTTATGATCTTAGCCGGTTTGGATGATTTGAGAATCGCTCTTAATCACGTTAAGGGACCCTGTGCTAATGTTTACATCCAACGTCAATCAGTGACTGTGTTGGAAGCTGACTTGCTTGTGTGAGTAGTTAAACTGTTGCTCTCCTGAGATTTGCACACGAAGCAGTCCTTTATTCTTAAGGCTGTTAGGGCTATTTTGTTTTTTTTTTTGGCTACAGTTTCAAAATTGATAGTTTGTCAGTGTAGAAACAAGCACTAAAAGCAGAACTAAAAGTTTGGCAGCACTGCATAAACACATGAAAAAGCCAACAATTTGATACAACCAGGTCACAGACAACAAATACACAAGGTTAATTAATACACATCTCAGAATGTGTAAACCTCTTACAACTGCAAGAAGTTCTGCACCTCTCAGACTCACTGGAACTGGGCACGAAGACCGAAAAAATTCCCTGGATTTTTTTTTTCTCCAAGCAGTTGAATATTAAACTGGACTAACTGGTCAGACTTAAAGTAAATTCAGAACACCCATTTGAAGTTGAACCCCAGGCATTAACAGCTCCAATTTCCACTCATTAGGCAAACACTGCAGTGTTAATATCAGTGGCACCACAGTGCCATCTTCTGGTGTGTCATTGGTGTGCCAAATGACAAGAAGGGATTTTCATGTACAATACGTTCAATATGAAAAAGATTTATATTTATTAGATTGTACAAGACATGCTGGTTTCAAAATGCTTGGCAACATAAAATGCAGTCATATCTCATTACTGAAAGTCAACATTTTCTTAAAATGATCCCCATCGATTGCACTACATGGCACATCTACACACAGCAAATCTTTGCATGTGATTGTGCGTGTAGAACGATTTGTACACAGGCATCAACATGTACAGTTTAATCCCTATAACGTTACAGCAGTTTTTTTTTAATGGCACTTGTGTGGCACCATTTTTCTCCTGAAATAATAATAATAAAAATCTGTGGTTTTACTCCAAAAATCAGTTGTTTTCTCCACAATGCAGTGCTTTGTTTAGTAATCAAATCAAGAACTTTCCATCCATCACAAGTCGAATTGATCATATAAATCTTTCCCTTCCTTAAAGTATTATTCCCAACCTGGCCAATGTGCACATCAAGTCATTAACTACAAAAGCAGTGGAAAAGAAAACAAAAGGTTCTCCATCATCTTCAATCTTCCATTATAATGAGGTTGCAGCAAACAATCGTTTTAACTAGGTAGAATGATTACTATGAAACAAAAACAAAACAATAACGATGTAATATGGTTTTGCGTGGTTGATTTTCTGACTGAGCGTATAGCGCTGAGAAAAATCCAGCTAAATGCACAGGAGGTCGTAATCTTAAAGGTCACTTTAAGTATTCACTGAATACCAGAATAATCCGCAGGAAGGCTCCAGAGAATCAGAGGGTCTCACGGTCATTACTACTTTGGAAGCGGTCTTCTAAACAACAGGATGTGTGGTTCTGGAGGAAAAAGATAAACAGGAAGTGACTTTTTGAATTCACTGAAATAAAATAATTTATGCCAGGGGTAAATTTATCAAATGAAACCAGTGCAAGATATGGAGTATGATGAGAAGAGCTGACGATTACAACTGATTTTTTTTGGTAAGGATTTTATTACCATAATGTTTCAATATTAAGAGAGATGATTTCACCAAAGTGTAGCAGAGACTAACATAAAAGTTAAATAAACTGGCCTTAGTTCAGAAACTCTGTTCGGTAAACAAATCAGCACTGTTTGTTTTCCTCTTATGCAGCTTATCCACTCGTATGCAGTTCTCTTAATTAGCTGGACCAGATGTCAAGCTAGCTCAAAAACAGACTTTTACAAACAGACATTGTCTAATTTTTTTATTTACCCCCTCGTTTTTAAATTATACAGGCAAAAGTTTGTTTATACTCGTATGTGGTTCTTCCTCGACCACAGTGCCTTCTTTGGGGCATTCAGGCCACCTCACCCAGCATCAGTGCCTGACCTCAATAAGATCCATGTAGAGTGAGCACTATCCCCACAGCCTTCCCAGAAAAGTCGAGCTTAGTATAATAGCAAAAGAGGAAACAAGTGGGTGCGAAGGCCAGGAGGACACTCGAAGTGCTTACGAGTTACGTCATCCCATTCAAACGTATCGGGTTGCTGAATTCTATTCATAAGTCGTACAACACCGCCACGGTGATACTGACCAGGTTCGTGAATCATGTAATGCACCCATCCGAGAGACTGCTGCACGCCGAGCCGTCTCCACTCGTCCTCAGACATCAGGTGTGACTTGGGGACTTGCTTAGCCAACTCCCGTGGCAAAACAACGTGCCTGACAAATACAAAGACGGCAAATTAGGTATGAATATCACAGAACAAAACATTTGGTTTAAATGGTCATCAGTTGACTTAATTTTATTGCCACATAACGTTGCTGATCTTAGACCCGAGCAACTGAAGCAATCCAGATCATAACACTGCCTTGTATAGTGGGCATTACGCTTAATGGGTACATAAGGATGAGGAGCGATGCACCCGTCGCTCTGGAATGGGGTTATGCACCCATCAGACCACATGACCTTTTCCCATTGCTCTACAGTCCAATCATTATGCTCCCTAGCCATCTGAAGACTTCTTCCTGGATTAGCCTCATTAGCAAGTTGTTTTCTACACAGGGCCTTGTGCAATCACTATTGAAATGTTTATTTGCTTATAGACTTTCCCCCCTCAAATACACAGCTAACTGATGTTAGAAAAGCTACTTATTTAATGATGAACAAGTTAGAGACTTAATCACATCGGTTTAATCTGTGAGGAGTAACATCTGACATTTAAGAACCTTTTTTTTTTTTTTTTTGCATTAGGCTTCTATGCAAAACCCTTGAATGTCTGAAATTGTTATCAATATTTCTTGGATATTTTGCATTCAGATGGGCAAAGAAAATAGAGCTCACAAAAGCTTGAAACCCAGTCTCTGTGTCGTATTGCATTGGACAAATTGCAGTTTGATCCATCAGACCTGCCGTGGGTTTCGAACCCAGGCGCTCACCCCGTGTCCCAGACGCCGGCGCTCACCCCGTGTCCCAGACGCCGGCGCTCACCCCGTGTCCCAGACGCCGGCGCTCACCCCGTGTCCCAAAACTCCACATTTTTGTCTTCTTTAAAAAATATTTTAGTAAATAATTAAAATAAAAAAAACGACTTCCCAAACACCTCCAAACATGACATGACTTCTCCAAACCCCTCAAAACATGACTTCTCAAAATCAAGAAATATCTCAATCAAAGAATTTTTTTGTTCCGAAACCATGACCTTTTTGACTTAAAACCCTCAATTCTTAACTTAAAATTTTGGATTCTCAAACTGCTATTTGACATTTTTTCCAACCAGTCTTAAACCAAACCTAAATTATCATGATACACATCATATGATGTCCAATCAGATTTTGGTCAAATCACTGCAGCAAATTAGTTCATCTTAACTCTCTCAGTTAGCCTTTAGCTTAACCTCGAAATTTACTTCACAATATTTTACACAAACACACTTGACTACAAAACACTTATTCCCGACTCTAGAAGGTTTATTTTCCTTAATTCCTGTGAGAAACAATGAGTTATCTCCACCTCAGGGAAGATAAATATTAACAAACAACCATTAGATTCGAAACTTTATCCGTTAGTCAGAGTGACGCCAACTAGTAGCATTAACGCTACCTGGTGACGATATTACAAACTTTTTCAGGGTCGAAAATCTCACACAGCTAACCTTAGCTATTCCGGGTGGTTTGAAAACATTCACATGCTAATCACACTTTACCGTTCTACTTTTCCTTTTTTTTTTTTAACTCTTTATTTCTGATATATACCTGTACTCATAGAGATCGTCGTTGTATTTATCGGAGTAGTAGATCTGTTTGTGAGCCATGGCGGTTCAATCTATTCACCAGAGATTGGAAGAATGTCTTTTTTTTTTCGATGGAATGTTCTCGCCCAAGCCGCACGAGCACTTTTTCACGAGGAAAAAAAAAACTTTTGAACGCGCGAATAAATGTGATTTCGTGCATCTGATTGGATAGAAGCAACCACGTGACAGAAACCCGCCACTGAGCACGCGTACTTGTCAAAGGAACGCGACACAATTTCAAATCGCCCCGTCGCTCCTATCCTTCAGCACTACACAGGGCATAAAATGGCGCCCAAACACACCCTACCTAGTGCACTATGCTTGTATTTAAGTGTTAACCTGTACGCGAAAGAAAAAAAAAAATCCACCCGTTATCACAGTCAGGGCTGAGGTCCATTTGAAAATGATCATAAATATACAGTATGTCCTTACTACAAGACCATCTATGTCAGAAAATCGAAATATCCAAAATAATGTTGATGTTTAACGCACATGTTGATGTCGCAAGAATGTTGATGGCGCGTTAACACTTGATGCAAGTGTGTCCAAAATGTATAAATCTTGTAGATATTATGATCACGTTTTTAATTTATAAATATATGTGGAATAATATGAAGAAATGTGTTGCAAATACATTTGCATTGCATTGACTTAATGTAAAATAGATAGACAGACAGACAGAAATCTTGTGAAGAGCTTTTAACAGTAGAAACTGTTTTAGCTGCAAAATGGGCACCAACTGCATATTGAAGTATATGTATTTAATACTTTTGTTAATAATAGAAATGTGGCCAAAACTTGTTTTTACGAATTTAACAATTCAGTTTAATTCAGCGAAAGCTGAGTTTAAAAAATCAACCCATGATATCGATGTTGCGTTCAAAAGCTACATGTTTTTTTTAACGCTTTTTTAATGTAATTATGAATTCAATCTATTTACAATAAGGATTTTCGCCTTAAGAACTCACCTCCAGTATGAATAAAAATTGTATTCCGAGATTCCGCTCTATCACAACCACGCCGCTGATATTCAGCACAACAGCACAACCTCGAGTGTAATATTGCTTTTACACAACAGTTCCACAAACACAATTTATTATCAACAGATTATGATTTGTTTATTTATTTAACCAGTTTTTTTTTTCTCTGCCACAGATATTCTTCCACGACTGGCAGAACTAATTTAAAAAAGTTAGTATAAGCAATTACTAAAGAGACAAAATGTTGTTAGAGATGAAATGTGCATGCATGCCGAAAGTGCTTCCGTGACTGGTTTTGAGTTGTGACAGGCAGCGTCTCTCTCCTCAGTACTTCAGACTGTAAAGACCTACTTTCACTCATACAGTGACTGAAAGTTAGTGCAATTAAAACACATTTGACATACGTATATTGTAGTTAAACAGACCAGTGAGTTTACTGTCCATTATCACCACTCATGAAATGCCTCTCGTCCAATCAGATTGCTCTGTCAGAACTACTGTAACTGTTGCATAATATAGAATATATATTGTATAGTTCAAGATATTCTTAAAGTATGAGATTTTAAATGATGACCAAATCACCACAAAGCTGGCGTCACACCATTTGCTCTAGAAATAGTATTATGCATATATGATGAATATATTATATATGGTATTATGTAATAATATTCAATGTGCTTTTTAAGCAATGTCATGTTTTTCTTTTTTCTTTTTGAAAGAGATGACACGTTGCCATGATTTAATTTTTAAAAAAGCTGTTAAAATTATAAGCATTCGTAATTTCTTGCAATAACATGTTTCTAAACTCTTTTGTGAATGAAATTGGTTCACATCAGCAAACAAAGCATTTTGCAAATTTGAAAAGAATTTTAATGAAATTCTTTGGATTTTTTTTTTTTTTTCAGATCTTGTATAAAAGGCTTGCACAGTCCATGTAGAATTAAGGTTATTGAACTATTTACAAGTTAAATACAGAGGAGACTATTTCTACATAGGCAGTGTCTTTGTGAACAAACACAGATCAAGGTTCTTCTAGCATTAATATTTAACCTATGGCACTGTGGACAATACCTACAGTCTCATTATCAACTTCTACAGCTTCATAGAGATCCATGTGACTCGGGGTAGAAGCGAGGCCGGTGCTGTTGGTATTCTCTGTTCCTGTTGATAAGCATTGCTGGAGTATGGGGGCAGATTCTCTTGCCTGCTGCTGGATGAATCGTCCACCGTCCTGAGTGTCTACCGATACCTCTGTGCCTTTAACTGTGGATGCACAAACTTCACCACTTTTTTCTCTTTCTTTCTCTTTGTCTTCTTCCGGCATCTCTACTGGAAGCAACGGAGTCAGCTCCAGAAAGGGTTTGTGACGAGGCATTATGGGTTTTACGGTTTGAGGAACATGGACTGGGATGAAAGCATCTTTTGGAGGTTTAGCTTTGGAAGAAGGCTTCGTTTTTTCTGTCTTGCTTGGTGTGTCTGCACAGGTTTTGGCAGCATATTCAGTAATGACTGCTTTGTAGTCTGTAATTTTCAAGCTTGTTTCCATTGCTAGCGGATCCATGCTGATGTCAAGTGGCAAAAATGCTTCCGCAATGTCTATGTCCTCTTCAGGTGTCCTTTCCATTTCTTCATCCTTGAAAACCACACGTCGAGTCTTAGTCTCCTTTTTTGTTTCTTCTGGTTCTACCTGATGTAGCTGGATAGGTTCACATGGAGAAGAGTTAGCACTATCCCTAAAGAAATCAGTAACCTCATCCACATCTTCCGGCAGTCCTGTGTCATCCTTGTTATTTTGTGCCAAGCCAAAGGCATCCTGTGACCACATCCTAACGCCATCTTCTTTACAGTCATCATGTAGTGCATCTGTCTGAGAGACTGGAATTTCATCTTTGAGCACAAACTTCTCCAAGTAGCCTCTGTCTTCAATGTCAGACTCTTGGCTGTGGAAGGACTTTTCTGAAGTCACGCTCTCTGTATCGTCTTGCTTCTTCCTGTTTCCTACAGCATCTGCATACAAATCAGAGTACATAAACGCCATGGCTTTTGGTTCCTCCAACAGAACCAGATCTATGATTTTCTGAGGCCCTTCGGGCAGAAAAATGGGAGTAAGTATTGACTCCTGGCTACCAAAAAGGTCACATCCACTTTTCTTTAATGGTGTTCTTGGCTGTTCCTCTCCTTTATTGCCCCCATTTCTTCTCTTTTGAAAGTCTGGATCTTGTCCACCTCCATAAAATACCTCATCCACATGCTCGCTGGTGATCTCCAGTCCACTGATAGAAACAGAATCGTCTGAAACTTCTGGTGCTGGTTTTCCATCAACGGCCTTATCTTCACCCTCATAAAGTTCTTGATCAGTGGTGGTCTCAGGCTCTTCAATGGAGTTCACTGTAGAAACTCCTGTTGGTGCGTGATGGTCCAAGAGTGTGAATTTCTCAAAGTAGTCCTCACATGTACCTTGTTTGTGTGTTGGCTTGATCAGTGGTGGCAAAGGTAAAGGCTTTGCTATTGCCTGGACTGGGACTTGAAGAGGTTCCGGAGTTTCTCTCTCCACAGATGTTTCAGGTTCTTCAGGGATGAAAGTGGTTTTAATAACAGGAGTGTCTTCCAGGTAAGACAAGTTGTCCACCATTCCTTTGCTTTCCTCCTCATCCACTGTAGACACCTTTGGTGGCACAACAATATTCAGAATCTCTGATCCCTCAGAGACCAGGCAGAACAGACGTTGCTTTCTTGCTTCTTTCGAGTCTTTCCCTTTGTCCACATTTTCTTTCTCATCCCTCACATTGGGAACAGAGACTTCCACCATGGCTGGCCTATCTGGTTCTCTTGGCACTTCATCTGTTATCATTGGTAGCTTTTCTGGTGCTTTATTCCGCTTTCTCTTCTTGCTTTTAGTCATACTGTCCTCGTCCAATACAAAGATGATCTTGCCTGCTGTTTCTGTACCTGGCCCTGCTGAATGTCTTGAAACAAGGCTGTTGTGGATTTCCGGAGCAGCAGAACTGATTTCCGAAGTCCAGGGTGTGGAGCAGCGGCTAGATGCCGCCTCCCATTGGATCCCGCTGTCCTCGCTCTGTAATGTCACCATTGAGAAAACTGGATCCATCATCAGGCACTGAAGCTTAGGCTTTACTATATCTTCTTGGACTACTGCTCTCAGACTGGAAGAAATCAAAGGACTCAATTCAGTTTAAACGACTATAATGTTAATTAAATCATAGACAATAAGAATAGTTTTTGCTTTCATATCGCCGCTGTTTTTAAAAACAAAAAATTACATTTAGCTAATCCAAATCGTCCAACGTTTTCAACATGGCAGTCCAGACAATCCTGTATCACTGGGTATCAGGCCTCCACCAATATGGTGGACTACAAGAATAAAGTTGTTGAATAATAATAATAATAATAATAATAATAATAATAATAGTTTTACATTTTTACATGGAATTGTTACTAGTATTGTTATAACAAGATGTTTTTATCTATTTTAGGAAGATATTTCCACTTTAAACCTTTGAATTAATGTGAAAAGACAATCTTACATTTTAATGTCAAAGTTTTTAATGTGATATTTTATCTGAAATAAGGAAAAAAGATAATTTCATGTCACAGCATTTTGTTATAAAAAAATTAATGTTTCATTTAAAAATGTGAAACTTGTAATGTATTTATTCAACTTCTATGACAGTAATTGACTTTTTGTAATATATGAATAAAACAAGTACAAAAGAAAATAAAACTTATGCCAATTTGATAATACATACATTTTAGAAAAATAGATTAGGAATTACAATTTAAAAATGCAGTGCTGTATTCACATTACATTTCATTCAGATAATTTAGAAACGCAGAAAAAATTCACAGAATTTTTTTTTTTAACGCAAATTGGAAAATCACCTGTTACTCAAATCCTCGAATTCATCGTTTATATTCTGACCCCCTTCCTCCTCCTCCTCCTCCTCCTCCATGGCTGAGCTTTCTAATCCCGTCGTCTGCTTATCCGGATCAATTCTTTCCATCAAATCCATTTTTGTGTCGTGTTTATTTTTCCACCTTCTCAATAACCTCACGAGCCCTTGGAAGACCTACAAGTTGCTAGGTTCTTGTCATTGCCATTTCTCTCTCTCTCTCTCTCTTTCTCTCCCTCTCTCCCTCTCCCTCCCTCTCTCTCTCTCTCTCTCTCTCTCTCTCTCTCTCTCTCTCTCTCTCTTTCTCTCCCTCCCTCCCTCTCCCTCTCTCTCTCTCTCTCTCTCTCTCTCTCTCTCTCTTTCTCTCCCTCCCTCTCTCTCTCTCTCTCTCTCTCTCTTGCTCAGCATTACCTCTAAATAGCCAAGCAGGCATCCTGCGAGTTCTCATCTCACCACCAGAACCATCTGTAAAGTACATCCCGCTGATACCTTAATGCGAACACTTCCGTGCTCTTGTAACTCGCAACATAAAAAGGTTATTTTCACATATTATGTGCGCCAGAGCAATTTAGAAGAGATATGTTGCTCTAGATCTCCTCGAGTCTCAGATATTAGTATCATCGTACATATGCGTAGTCTGGGATTCCTTACTTTCTTTACAGCGGCTAAAAATATATTACTGTAATGAGACATCTATCCGAGGTTTCAGAGGCGCATCGCAAAGCCGATGCATTAAACGAAATGAGATTTTATTTTAAAACCTAAATAGAAACTATAAAAACCCCACATCGCTATTCAACAAAATGGGCAAATTCCACGAAATTTCTCATAACATCAGACAATCCGATGGCATAAAATCTCTCATGCGTAGTTAATCTTTCAACATTACACTTCTGGAATTCTTTTGCATTATGTGTTTCTGTATAACCATTACTACAATACTGCTACTTCTTTCCTAATATTTGTATTTGTCATTGTGTTATAAGAGAAATAAACCACTTTAGGACATGCTGCAACTGGAGAATAATCAATTTCAGGCAGTAACAGTAACTGTGTTCGGTGCTGGGTTGCATCACACTATTCCACAGTTGATTCTTTTCCAATAACGTCACACCCCCAAGTGTTTTACTCTTTACAAGTTACCGCCAAGCAAGCGCAGAACATCTCAGACATTCCAATAACAATTTCTGGTAGCTGAGACATGACCTTGAGGATTTAGAAGCTGAAACTCAACCCTTTATGCATGTCTTGCATCACTTATCTCTGCTCTCTATATCCGACACTTGGCCTACGTGTACATCCAGTGCAGCGGTGGTTAAAAAAATTCAGATAGTAATGACTTGTTTTAAAGCCACAGTGTTCTTCACTGTTGATGGTGAGGGCATGTTTGTGCAGCTGTGGGTGTATCGAATGTGTATTAGTCAGTAATTAAAGATAAGGTGACCAACACGTCAGCATGTGGGGACTTTTTAATAGAGTCAGAACTAGATGCAAAAGTGTAAACCGGGAGGCCCGGGTTGGGCCTGAGGTTCATGGTGTCACCTGTTAGCTCCTGTCGTCTGAGCTGTGGGTATGTGTAATTGAAGAAGAGCAAGAAATCAGGACACAGCAAAAGCTATGTGTGTATATATTTATCTGAGTGTGGAAGTGTTTATCTGCTGCTGGATTATACACACGGTCAAAACTCTTGATAAGATACGGCCAAAACGTACTATTGTAGTGCTGATTTTTATTTTTTATCTTATACATATAATGCAGGAAATCTGTGTGCCAAAGAAGCTACTTCTGAAGTTTATGTAACATGGAAGTGACCAATCCTTGCTTCCGTAAAAATTTTAAAGTTACTAACTTTTGTCGGTTTGGAGAGATGATTTTATGGCGTTTATACGCCATAAGCGTTATACTGTCTCGCTTCAAACAATAATCATGCAAATTATTCATATTCCTTTATGACGATTGGTGCTGAAATTAGTGTAAACATCTAGTAGCATATGACCTGTAAAAATTGTTACCAAAAAAATCCTTAGTGTCCGTAACCATGTCAAATTCATGGTGCAATACCGTAACAAATTTTCTTTTTTCATTTTAGTATAAAACACTTTTTCAGGTTATGCCTTCATAAGATTTAACTGAATCACAACTGAGATCATTGAAAGATTTGAATTCAAAAAAGTTATGGACACTACAGACAAAAAGGGGCTTTAAATTGTATTTAGCAATAGTGTTTCTTTTTATCTGCTAAAAATATAAACATGTAGGCATATTTACAATAAAATTATTGGGAGATAAGAAACATTAAGTATTATTATTTTTTAAATGGTGTTACTGTATATGATTCATTTTGAAAGTTCACTTTTTCACCAACAGTAGGTGAAACACTTTTTAGCACCAAGACCATGTTTTGGCTGATGTCATACCATAGCATCAATTTTGGGGGAAAATGCATCTCTCAATTAAGTATATATATAAGAATATTTGGTTGTTTCATTTCTAGTTTAAATTCTTCCTATTCATCACCTCTTCTAATTTCTTCATTGCAAGATTCTGTTTTTTTTTTTTTCTGCCCTAGATAATAAGCTCCACCCCCAACAGTCAGAACACAACCAGGGAAAAAATAACCCCAACAGTCAAAACATCCTTCTGGAGTTTCTACAGTGGTTTTGCGGTCAGACGTTGAACAGAGAGAAGCTGGCTACAGTAGTTCTGACTGGCCCTTTAAAAGATCATCAAATAATGGAAACGCAATAAAGTCACAGTGGATTCTGCCACATCACACAAAAACTTTTTTTTATTTCTTTTTTTTATTTATGATTGTAAAAGCATAAATATACAGGGATTTTGTGTTGTTTTATTGTAACACTTTTTTTTTTTTTGCTTTCTTTAGCACTACATTTGATAAAATAAATTATTGCAACCTCCTACAAATGATGTTTTGTGAGCAGCTCTTCACACAACACCAAAGTGGAAGATGTTTGCAGATTCATCTACGACCAATTGCTTTTTGGTAAAATTGGAAACATTTTCATTTAATTTAATGGTGTTAAGGCTCTGAGTTACTTATTGGAAGGTTGATGGTTCGAGCCCTTGCTCTGCTAGGTTGCCACTGTTGGGCCCTTGAGCAAGGCCCTTAACCACGTCTGCTCCAGAGGTCCTGTATAATGTTTGACCCCTGCCTATTAACAATATTAACAGAATATGTGAAGAATAAAAAATGTCACTGTGCAGTAATGTATTTGTGATGAATAAAGGCTGAACTTACCTTAAATTAAGGCTGTTAGACATTTATGAAGTGTGTTTCTGAACTCGTAACTTTTTATGAGCTTAAAATGTATGTTTTTTTTTTTTTGGGGTGTTAAATAAGTTGTCTGTGTTGACATGGAGAAATTGTATGTAATAAATTAGTGGAAAGATTCAGGGAGATTTATTAATATTGCAAGAAGATAATGAAGTTATGGATGCATGGATGGATGGATGGATGGTTTCTTTATTGATGTAATTCTGTTAAAGTCCACAAGATGGCCTCCATTAGTTGCATATCTACAGTTTAACCTCATGTGTCATCCAAAATTGAGCACCTATTCGACTTCTAAATCTGATCACAAATAACACAAATTATTCAGGGAAGCGATTATGTTTATTAACTTCTAAATCTATATCTAAATCTATATTAGTGCAATCAATTAAAATGAAATATAATGGTTCCTACCTATGAAACCAGATGTGATAAAATTATCAAGGTAAAGAAAAATGAATGGGTGTGTTTACATAAGAGATATATGTAATTTATTCTAAATTATGCCTATATTAGTCATTAGAATTATAATGACTATGTGGCTATAATATCCAGCACATTCATTCATTTAACGCTCATGATCCATTATAGTGAATATAAATTGTGCTTTAGCTATCAAAATGTCAGTAGAGTCAAATCTATTTTGTTGTAACATTTTCATGACATGGTCTGTTGAGAAGTTACAACACACAGTAGTTTGGAGTATTGGCTCACATGGGAGCCAAAGCGATGAAATAATCTGATTTCAATTTCATTGCGACAGCATTTACAGAGCTGGTGCTGATGTTGCTGGTGAAACATGGATCATGATGTTTTAATAGCATGTTACAAACATACTTATATATTTTAGATTCTTATTCTATTCATGGCTGTACAGTGTCTCACTCCCAGCAGGAGCTGATTAGTCAATGGTCCTGGATATAGTGAGATGAATCTGGCAACCCATTGGATGTGATTTGAGGTCAATCTGGCAACCCTTAAACTGGCATGATGTGATGATGAGTAATGATACTTAACAGGGAGATTAAAAAAAGAAGTTTGTATTATAGTGTAATTATAGTTAAATAATTATCCTGATTTTTACAATAAAGGGTCTGATAAAGGGTAAAGGAGCATGAAATGTGGTTTTCACAAATTCTTGTCTGGCAAAGGGCGAAGTACAAACACCAGTGAGTATTTTGTGAGCTGTGAATGTTCACCTACAGAGCAATGACGCGTTTTGATGCTCACTGATTCTCACTGTTTTTATTTTCCTTTTGAACGACTCTTTGTAACAACCCGATTGAACAAGTCGATTCATTTTTAAACATTATTGGGAATGAATAATGTGACTCGGCTTAGTGGTTAGCACTGTGCACCATGTACCTCCTGGGTCTGGGTTTGATTCCCACCTCGGGGTCTGTGTGCATGGAGTTTGCATGTTCTCCCTGTGCTTGGTGGGTTTCTCTCAGGGTTCTCTGGTTTCCTCCCACAGTCCAGAAACATGCAGATAAGGCTAATCTGCGTTCCTAAATTGTGTATGAGTGTAGTGTGTGAATGAGCGTGTGAGAGTGTGTGCATCCTACAATGGATTGGCATTTCGTCCAGGGTTTACTCCGCCTCATGCTCTAAGTCTCCTGGGATCGGCTCCAGACCCGCCTGCCAAAAAGATTTCACATGGCACCTGGTTGAGACTAAACCGACATGCAAGAAGTAAACAGATCCCCAATGATTTATGATAACATGTGTGCATAAAATTTTGTTACATTTCTGAGCAAGTATGTTTTTTTTTTTTAATAACGTGATTAATTCTGGCATGATAAAAGCACACTGGCATGATACTGGCATGAGCTGTTTTCAACAGACCTTCAAACAGCATGAAGATGTCTTTAGGGAGACCAAGGTCGACCAGGTCGTTTACTTCATTATTGTTTTACATCCTTAGAACTCAGATCGTTATAGAGTACAATATAAAGTGTCTACTATCCTTTCCTCAGCACAACCCAGGCAATATGATGAAATCAATTGAAATCAATTTCATTCCATTTTAACCAACTATATAAACATGACCGAGTAAAAACCATCAAAAATATTTGAAATCAGATAGACTTCTAAAGACTATTTTTTATATGAATAAATACAATACAATGCAAAAAAAAAAAACACATATAAAAACAATACTGTCTAGGCAGATATTTATGATTAGACTTTTTAAAAATGAATTATTGTCAAACACACACACACACACACACACACACACACACACACACACACACACACACTAAACCTAAAAATTCAATTAGAAACAATCTTATTATTAAACAAATAAAATGTAAACAATAACAAAAAACTAATTTTAACAAAAATAGGCAATTTTTTAAAAACATTTATGAATAGACTTTTTAAAATTAAGTGTTGTCACACACACACACACACACACACACACACACACACACACACACACACACACACTAAACCTTATTAAAAAATTATAATTAGAAACAATCTTATTATTAAACAAATAAAATGTAAACAATAACAAAAAACAAATATTGTCTAGGCGTTTTTTTATTTATGATTAGACTCTTTAAAATTAATTGTTGTCAAACACCACACACACACACACACACACACACACTCTCTCTCTCTCTCTCTCACTCTCTCTCTGTCTCTCTCTCTCTCTCTGTCTCTCTCTCAACAGTAGTAAGAGGTATTTTAAGATCTAAGTCTCTGGTTTTTACGATATTCTCTGGAACAGTCCACCTCAGACTGACCAAAAGTCAGAAATATCTCTGGAACTTTCACTTGCAGCTGTGTTTAACAATGGGTTTTTTTCCAGTCTGAAAAGAAAGAAAGAAAGAAAGAAAAAAATGCTAGTCATAATAATGGCAATATTAAAAAAGATATATTTCAAGATATTTTAGGGAAAATATTTTAGTGCTAACATTTTATCATAAAACTATTGACATCTGTTTACTTATTGCATGACAACAAAAATGCAAAGTGCGCAGGAGGGTTTTATTTTCATACAGGAGCAATCAAGCAGTACAGTAGAAAGACCACATTCATTAACATGAACATACAGCAACACAGGATTCATTTAATTCATCCAAGTGTGTGTGTGTGTGTGTGTGTGTGTGTGTGTGTGTGTGGTTACTAATTTGTTTATATTTTTGGAAAAAGATTAAGTTAATTTGTAATTAAACATATAGGGGAGATAAAATGAAATAATATGAAAAATATAAAATATGATAATGTAAATCAAATAATATAAAAAACTTTAATTTCCCCCCAGTGTTTCAAGGGGTGTAGCTGCTGTAGGGTTTAGGGGTTTTACATTCCATTTTATACAATACAATATACATTCACACTGAATCTACTATGATACAAAAAAAAAAAAAACACTGATTCAATAATTATCAATAACACTGTTAAAATACAGTATGGTATCATAAAAAAATATACACAATCCAATATGATATGATACAACACAGCATACAGTGATTTGATTTATACTACCAATCAAAAGTTTGGACACCCCTATAACTCCATGGTCCTTCTTGATGTTTCTTTCTTTGTCCTAATGTAAAACATTGTCGAAGGTGTCTAAAAATATGAAATCATTTCCACCGACTAGTAGATTACAATGCGATAGGATTTAACAACCTCTGATCCATCTGTGACCAAATTGCTCCCCCCAACCTTATTTATATGAAGTAAGATACATAATATATCTTCTGGGAGTATAAAGGTGCAAAAGAAATACAGTGCAGACATAAAAAAAATAATTATTAAATTTCTTTTCCAACTTTTTTATTTTGCATCTCTTTCTTTACATCTCTTTGTCAGTCATATTTCTTCCTCAAATATTATAATGAACATCCATGCTTTTTAAACATTTATGAAGTTCTGTATAAAAAATACTTTTTTACTTTAATATTAGCACATTTATTTTAAGGGGATGTGTCACTTACATACTCTCTCATCATCTATAATGCTTTTTCCTGTACACAATGTCACAGGGGCCTGGAAACTTAGGGCATGAGACGGGGTGCACCCTGGACGGGTACCAATCCATTGCAGGGCACATACAGCTATGTTTCTTCCTCAAATATTATAATGAGATTTTTTGTACTTTTTTTTTTTTTTTAACATTTGTAAAAAAAAAAATCTTATTTCCAGGGTTTTTAAAAAATGTTTGTATTTTAATATTGACACATTTATTTTTTAAGGGATTTGTTATATTTTGGAATTTTTTAAAAGCATTGTTTAAACATCCAATTAAAACATTAATTAAAACAATTACAATATAATGATATAATTATATAATAATATTATTTATTATTCTTTGAAGTCAGATAGATGCTGTATATAAACATTACAATATATGTTAAAGAGAAGAAAAAAACATTATTGGCTTTGACTCCTAAAAAAATCCTGGATGGGGTGCCAGTACATCACAGGACACACACACACACACTACGGGCAATTTGGGAACGCCAGTTAGCCTAATGGCATTTAAGGGGACTTGTCATATTCTGCATTTTTTAAAAAGTTTTTAAGATTTCTATATTTCTAGAATTCTATATTATAGAGTTCCTGTTAATTAAAACAATTTTTTTGTACTTTCTATATTCACACATTTATTTTAAGATGATTAGTCGTATTCAAAAATCAAATTCAAATCAAATAAAAATTTCATTTGTCACGTACACTGTATGATATGCAGCGAAATGCTTATGCTATTATGACCACCTGTGACCTAAAAAAACAAACAAACAAACAAACAAATAAAAAAGAATTCAAATCGAAAGATAAAGTATGAAATTATATTTTAGATTTATACACACAGAGAAAAACGTTAGCTGGAAAATTTACAGTACGTACAAGGTTGCTAGTAAAATAGATTTGAAATAAAAGTGCATGAGATGCTAAATGTACAGTACATACAGGTAGGTTATACAGGATAAGTTACAGCTGATTGTTCAAATTGTTTTAAGAAAAGAAAATCACAGTTGTTTAAACATTCAATTAAAACAACAGTTATGTGATTATATATATGATATTACAGTATTTATGATTCTTTGAAGTCAAATATAAACGTTACATTGTATCTTTATTAAGATACAATATTCAGCTTAGACACAGAGAATCAAACGAACCGAATGAATGAATTCGAATCCCGGCGATTCGCTTCACTGTGAAAGAATCGACTCAGTGGATCACTAATATGCGCGGCTTGGGGATTTTTTTTTTCTTTTCTTTTCTTTTTTTTTTCCCACCAGAGAGCTGTAACCAGGCAACGCGGCGCGCGCACGGGGCACCGCGAAAATAGTATAAATGGATGAATGAGCATCCGAGGTGTATGTATTTCTCCTCGTCCAGGTTGGACTGAGTGTGTGCAGTGTGTGTGCAGTGTGTGTGTGTGTGTGTGTGTGAGCACTGGACATGTTCCGTTCCGTTCTGCTGCCAGGCGTTTGGAGATAAACCGGAGTGAAGGCACCGTCGCGCGCGGACACCGTCTGGCCTCTGCCTCATCTCATTTTAATCCTGCAGGAGGATTTTTATTTATTTATTTATTTGTATTATTATCACTATAATTAAGGGTTATTCTGCTGCTGCCGCTGTTGTTGTTGTTGTGTTGTGTGTGTGTGTGTGTGTGTGTGTGGTGTGAGAATGCACATTGCGAAAGCGAGCTCTGTTTCCCTCGCCATCATGCCCTCGCACGTCGGTGCGGATTAGCGCTGAAGATCAAAAGCCTCTCGTGCGGAGTTTGCGGTGCTGTGCGTGGCATGAGTGACACACACACACACCTTACACACTGCAACCACCAGCTGCTTCAGTCTGACAAAATGGGGTAGGTACTGTAGATCCTGGTGTGTGTGTGTGTGTGTGTGCATGTGTGTGTGCATGTGTGTGTGTATGAGTGTGTGTGTGTGTGTGTGTTCCTTTCAAATCTTCTTCTCAGAGTTGTCATCCTGCTCAGCTCCAGCTCTCCTGCCAGGGCCTCTACACCAGGTGAGAGCAAATCTGTGCATTTTGGGGGCGTGGCTTAATATTACCTGATTATACAACAGTCCTTCGTGGATTTGATTGGATGAGCAGCATAACAAGATTGCTATTATTTAGGGCCGTGTCAGTCTTTGTATCACTCCTCGTGTCTGTGCTCGAGGGCTGCTTTCACACTAGGGACACGGGTCCAAGGACACCCTTGTGTGAGCACTCAGATCGGAATGCCATGCCTCTGTGGGTCCACTTTGTGAAAAGAGGTCCGGGCTTGGTGCGGTGAGGTATAAACTATGAAAGCTAACCGTGCCTACACACGGAAGTGGAACGGTGATGTCATCCATGCTATCTGTCTATCTATTTAGCACTTACCAAATCTGAGTATGCAGCACATGCCGATATCATCCTCCGAACTGCACGGCCGTAGCGGAGCTGATAAAGTAGGAATGTAGACTAGAGGGTCACGCTTGACACTGTCTCCGAAATGTCAGTAACACTAGGCATTGTGCGAGGATCCATTATGTTGTTCGGTAAAACACACTAGGTGCAGATCAAAATTCCATGCCTGGGTCCACTTCATAAAAGAGGTCTCAAGCATGGTACGGTGCACTCAGGCGCAGTTCAAATCAACTATGGAAGCCAATCGTTTCTAAACACGGAAGTGGACCACTGTTTAGAATTTGATGTCATCCATGCCATCTATCTATCCATCGATCGATCGATTACCAATAAGTAAGTATGCATGCGATCTTATCTTCTCAATTGCACGGCCATAGCTGAGCTGATAAAGTAGGAATGCAGACGAGAGGGTCACTCCTGATACTGTCTCCAAAATATCAGTAACAGTAGGCATAGTGCTTGGGTCCACTTCAGAACAAAGTCTCAAGCATGGACGTGTCATTGTTTGTTTCACTCCTCATGTCTGTCCTCAAGGCTGCTTTCACGCTCAGGACACAGATCCAAGGTCACTTGAGAACACCCCCAGATCAAAATACCAAGTGGGCCGCCGTTAAGAATGCAATGTTGTCCATCGTCTCTCTCTCTCTCTTTTAAAATCTGAGTATGCATGTGATCACAGAATCTCAGAATGAATTTCATGGCCAGAGCTGAGCTGTTAAAGTAGGAATGCAAGCGAGAGGGTGACTCTTGACACTGCCTCCAAAATATCAGTAAGAGTAGGTATAGTGTGAGGGTCCACTGTGTTGGGAAAACCAGCATAGGTGCATACTGCCACATGCTGTATCAGTGGGTGTAGATAGATTGGTGTACTAGGGTGCGGAACAACATTACTAATGTGAAAGCTGGCCAGCAGGAGAGGGAGATGGGGCAACGGGAGCTGGGCATGGTGCAAAGCCATCGTACCAGGTCCAGATTTGCCACGTAAAATTCCGCTCGTAGCAACATGGCACGAACAATAGAATTTTTAAGAAATATAATGGGAAAATGGGAAGTAAGAATGGAAGATGATTTCCAGGGAAGCTGTTTTAACAGGAATACACATATAATTTTGAGCTAGTTAGCCAAATTAGCCAACGTGCTGTCAGTGCATGTAGCGTCTTCAAGATCTAATTTTGTCCGTGGAGCAAAAAACATCAAATATTTTTTTGTGTGAACTCTTAGTGGAATGAATTCCTTATTCATAAAAATGTTACATCTAGCAAAACCCATATCACACTGACACTGATCGCAGTCATACTGAATATTGGCACGGCTGCGATTTTAACCCGCGCATTTAACCCGCGAGGTCGAGTCTACGGCCCAATCATAGCCGTGCTGTTATTTCATATAACAACACTCTTCCTTGTACGATATTGATGAATTATTTTGAAGCCTTAAAAGGATAAACGGTGCAGTAAGTATTTTTTTCTGTTACTTGGGAAAAATATATTATATATAATAAATATTCGTTTTTTATATAGTAATAATAATAATAAAAATTTTAAATTAAATTTTTAATAAATAATATTTAGTCCCTGACCTTAATACAGGTCCAGACTGAAGAAATTCATTTAGAAACCTTCGATAAGTGTCAAGACTCTTGTATTGTACCTTTAAACACAATTTAAATTGGCATTTGAGTAACAATAACCACTGACGGTTCCAGGGTCCCCAGTTCAATCCTAAGCTGGTAGTTCTGTCTTTGCAGAGGTTTGTATGTTCTCCTCATTGTTGTTGTTTTTTACCCGTCCTCAGTTTGAATGAAAATTCCAAAATTTGTTAAGTTAGCTCATGTTATCACCTATGCTATAGCAGCTGTAAATCCAGGATTTGCCAGTGTTGAACTAACACTTACAGGTTGTAATTAGTTCTTTTACCCAGTTTAAATAACACCCGCGCTGTTGAATCAAGTGTTACAGGGCTCATAGTTGAGCAGCTGGATTACATAAAAGCCATTTATACATTTTTCTGTAGTTCTTTTTCCGAGTGCATCACTGCTGGACTTGTGTTAATACATGACGTTGAACGTGTAGTGAAATAAATATTGGTTTACATAATCATAATTACATTTAAATACCTTTTAAAACCTGAATTTGAAAAGGTCAGCGAGTTTGTTGTGAGGCTTTTTGCTATGTTCCTGGGGGGGGGCGGGAAATAAAGAGTGATGCATTACATCCGAAGAGCTTCTGCAGAGAATACGGCGCACGGACACGGTGCATAAGCTGATAATGTGAAGCAAACTGGCAGCATTAAGGGAAAGGTCAGAGACAGTGGCAGTCTGTTTCACATTCACATGGACACGGACGACCGTAGTGGTGCTTAAGCCAGTGTCGGCTCCGATGCAGGCAGATATAAACAAAATAGCTTTAAAAAAGAAAAAGGATACGGCTGTGCTTCTGCCTCACTTGGCATGCAGCGCTGACTCGTACCTTTGCATACACATGAATAAATACAGCTGTACTATTATCTTACGCATGCATTTACATCAGGCCCAATCTGATGCTGTAGGGAAATTAGACAGGACGAAAAGCACTCGTTTAAGGTATGGCGTGCATATATGTCTCTCTTGTGTGTGTGTGTGTGTGTGTGTGTGTGTGTGTCCTGTGAGATCAGATGAAAGAGACATTATATGATTTACATTCATAGCCCTTGTGTTAAAGTTTTAATCATCAAAGTTTAACATCAATAATATCCATACAATCTACTATCACTTGTTTAAGAGGTATTACTGGATCGTTCAAGTCAAACCGGGACTTCTGATTGTACAGAACAAAAATTGTCCTTTATTTCTCTATATAATCCGCGGCTACACTAATGCACTTATCCCAGACCTTCACTAGTCCTTGGACACCATCAAGGTAGAAAGCTTCACGTCTGAAACGTCGGCCTCCAAGGAACTCCTTTAATGACTTTTCCAAACATGTAGAAATGGCTTGGAGAGACGCGAGGACTCGCAGGCGAACTCCTGTAATGTGCAAGTGGTTTTGGTCGACACAGATTTGCAGTTTATCTTCGTTCCGCTCGTTGAATCTTCATGGTAAACGACTGCAGTGTGCTCTGAGCCACCTGGGCCGGGATTGTCATCAGTAGACGTCCGGTCTCCGTTAAAACGTTTGATCACCTGTGTTTGAAGTCTTCTGTACGTGTCAGTCGCTTTCATGCCTTTATTCACCACAAAGTTTCATCACGGGTCCCGGTTTGACTTGAACGCCACTTTACGTTTTTACATTTTTGTATTTACAGTTTGATAAAGAAAGAAACGATGCAAATATTCAGTTATTGTATTTAGGAAAACTAGTGAAATGTTGGTTATAAGGAATTTAGTAAAAAGAGCTCGGTTAGTTCACTATCGAAACAGTGCGATAGTTTCTCAGAATTGCACCTGCTTTTTAAATTGTTGAAAAAGGATATAGTGCAACTCCGAAAATGTATTTTATGTCTTTTTCTGTTGTTGTTGCTATAACAACACATTGGTATTCGGACCACAAATGTAACTTTAGAATGCTTAGCGTGACCTCCTGCCACACTGGGGTTTTCATGAGCTGTACGCCATAATCATCTCCATTATGACAAATCACGGCTTGAACTATTTTGCTTTGCATGTAACAAGTCTCTCTCATATATTAGTTTCACCTTTTAAGTTGCATTACTGAAATAAATGAACTTTTGCATGATATTCTAATTTTTCGAGTTTCATCTGTAAACCCTGTAAATGCTCAAAGTAATGAAACATATTGAGTAGTGTTGACTTAAATAATTACAATTAGTTCAAATTAATAGACCTTGATGAGTATTTAGAACTTTTTGGTATTTATGAGTTTGTAGAAACGACACTTTTCAAGTTAGCTGAACAAATTTGATATTTTTAGTAACTGTAAGTACTTCAGTAACAGTAACTGTCACCTTAAAGTTCCACCAACGTAAAATCTTTCTGCCTAGTGATTTAGTGTCTGACGTCATCAGGGCAATGGGACACCGGTGGCTCAGTGGTTGTTGTTTCTCCTGCCATGCGACAGACCCGGGTTCGATTCCCAACAGCTGGATGACGTGTCTGTCCCAAGCCCAGATAAAATAGGAGGGTCGCATCAGGAAGAGCGTCTGGTGTAAAACCTGTGCCGAGCTCGTGTGCGGACCGGACCGTCTGCTGTGGCGACTCATCGCCGGGAGAAGCCGAAAGACCAAAAACAACAAATAAAAAATATATAGAATTGCTATTAAATAGTACGAGTTCAAGTAAAGAACGATTAATATGAATGAGGACAACAAACTCAAAAACTGATAGTTCTGTTTACTTCAAATTGGAAACATCATTACTTAAAAAATGTGATGTAACTGATTACCTAAAAAAAAATTTTTTCCAGCTTATTCGGGTTGACCGTGCATCATTTTGTTAATTCAACAATTGTGAATGATAATAGCTAAACAAATAGCCTGCTGGATCCTGTGAACTTTTATAAGCTGTTGGGTAAGAAACAGCTTTAAAAAAGGCTCTTGCTTGTATTTTACATCATATTACATCGATGTGGGGGAAAACCATGACCTGCTAGCCACTGTTTTTTTTTTTTTTACAATTAAAGACAAGTGCATGTGTGTGTAAAGCTGGTGGTAAAACCTTGGAGGATTGAAGGCCCAATGAATCGTACACGGCTGCAAAACTCATCCCTTAATCCGGAGAACTTTTCCCACAAAACATTGACATTTTGAACTTTTGAACTTAAAGAAGGAGTCAGCGATTTTAGTGCGATTGAATTTTTGTAAATTCAGCAGATTTCTCTCGAATCTGCTAGCTGTCCATCGTGTGTGTGTGTGTGTGTGTGTGTGTGTGTGTGTGTGTGGGCTGAAAAAAAAAAGCCCTGGCTCTATAAAAAGCGAAGTAAACAAAGTGGTCAAGGCCACGCCGCACATCACTGTTCCAGCCAATCAGCAACAGGGGGCGTGTTTGTCCTCGATGGCATTTTATATTAATAGTGGTCATCGAGCTCAGTTGTCAGTGTCGCAGCCTTGGCAAGCCCATGTCCGTGAATTTGGTGGCTGAGCTTCTGAAGGAGCTTTGGAGGGAGGGGTGGAATTGTTTCCTTGTCATGTTCGAATGGCGACGGTCTTTAAATCGTCTCTAAATGCAGCCCTTGGTGCACAGTGGGAGCTGTATCCGTCTGCGTGGTACTGTACACCGTGGAGCTGTGTGATTTTGAGAAATAAAATGTCCTTTACATAACGAGCCAGATGAATGAATTCATGTTTTTAGGGTCAGCTGTCAGAATATTACATGCAACGGATTCTTTTCCCTTTGTTAGACCCTTAACAAATAAATACATAAAGATCAGGCCAGTGAAAAGGCATTTGTTTGACCCGCACACAAGTCCAGCAGAGCCTCAGGGCACTCGGCCAGTCCCAAAATAGTGTCGGTATCTGACATATGTCCCTTTTCAGTGCATCGAGATCCTACACTGCTGAGCTTTATATAATGATTATTGCGCCACACCGCACGCGGCTAGAGCACAGATCCGGCCGCTAAACGCTAAAGGAAAGACAGTGGTGTACGCAGAAAAACAGGGTGGCGCTGTCTATCATCAGCAACAGTGCGAGTGTGTGTGTGTGTGTGTGTGTGTGTGAAATGTGCAGGATAGATAGGTTGATATTTTTATCAGCTGTGGTAGGATGAAAACAGCAGTCACACTGTGCAAGAGTAAAACAGAACAAAAAGACACTTGCACATTTACATGCTCTGTCCTAAAGAAAGAAAGGGAAAAAAAAAAAAATGAAGTCGCTACATGTTCAGCCTGAAATGCCACTAAAGTGTGAGCATCTGCTAAATCAGGGAAACGTCCAGATTTAGACATGTGCTAAACTGCCAGATGCCCATATTAAGTATGTGTTAGATTAAAAATGAGTGTTTGTGCCAATCTGCCTTGCAAAAAAGACAACTGACAAGAGTGCGGAAAATGGTGCCGTTAAATTACCTGCTTGTAGCGCTACAGCTAACTTGTGCCACTGGCTCAGGATTAGTAAACTAATAGCAAACTAATACTGTTTTCTTTTCTCTTGTCTCTTTATTTATTTATTTATTTATTTATATCAAAAAATGTAAAATTGTTTGCCAAAAATCTTCATCATTGTAAGTTTTGGCAGTTAGCGGTTAGCACTGTCGTCCGGCACCTCCAGGGTCGTGGGTTCGATTCCCACCTCGGGGTCTGTGTGCATGGAGTTTGCATGTTCTCCCCGTGCTTGGTGGGTTTCCTCCGCGTACTCCGGTTTCCTCCCGCAGTCCAAAGACCTGCACATTAGGTTAATTGTCGTTCCCAAATCGCGCGTAGTGTGTGAATGCAACCCGACCCATTAAGTACGAAACGACAGATACTGTATATCTCCAGGGTGGGGTGTATATATGAATCATGATTTTTCTCCATGAGAATTAAGATTAAGGTGTTTTTGTTTTCTTTCTTTAAATCGCTTTTCCATATGCCAGTGCCCTTAAAGTGAATAACGTAAAAGCTGTTGAACATAAACACCATGCTAAAAATAAAATACAGATAACTAATAAATAGCGCCGGGGCTTTTTGGTCACTACAGTACTTCATCATTGCATGCTTTAGTTTAGATAATTATTATTTTTATCAGCATAAAGTAAATTACATTTAAGTCTTAACACATTTCTAGTACAATTCTATGTGGAATTATTTCGACCTATTCTCCGGATGAGTAACAGCTAGAATCAATGTTATTAGAAACTATAGTTCTATTATATGTAGAACTATACTACACATGCACGTCTGTAATCGTACTATGGTATATAATTCAGTTTTAAATGTGTGTGTGTGTGCGTGTGTGTGTGCATGAGACAATGAAATAAAAATAAATAAATAACACATGCAATGATGAAGTATATGCATCCATCCATCCATCCATCCATCCAGGAAGCTCTGTAATTCAATGCTACTTACCAACACATTTATTCGCATTTTACGACTGTGGTAGAACCTCCGATGAACATTCACACGCTCATTCACACACTACGGGCAATTTTGGAACGCCAGTTAACCTAATCTGCATATCTTTGAACATGTGGGAGGAAACCCCCCAAGCAAACTTGCAGAACATGCAAACTCCGTGCACACAGACTCCAAGGCGGGAATCGAACCCAGACCCTGGAGGTGCACGGTGACAGTGCCAGCCACTAAGCACCAACAGTAGGAAAAGTACTGGTTTGACACTTTTGCACTGAGGGACACCGAGAGCGTCAGAATGAGCCAATCAGAAAGCGGTTGTCAGAATGTATGGGAATGGTTCTCCTCTAGCCTCTGATTGGCTGGAATTGTTCTTCCACTGACATCTGATTGGCTTGAGCCGACAGCGATGTGATATTAAGCGTGCGCACGAGAGAGGGGGAACGTACGCGAGTGGGAGTTTAAGTGAGCGAACATAAAATCTGATTGCAAAACATAGAGGTTTACACTCAGAGGCCCTGATTGGTGAATTAATAGTGTTTTGTTTTACACTGTTTGAGTGTGAACAATGAGTGTGGCTGATGCAGCATCTGCGATTGGTGTCTAGTATAAAGGGGACACGTGACTGCAGTGGGATCTGAATGCAGGGAAACCCGTGCAAGCCAACCGGCGTCATTCAGACATGAGATCGCGTGAATCAAGTGTGAATCAGGATCTTGATTTTTGTCTTCTTATTTTTGGTGTAACTTAAGTAATCATGATCTGGTTTTGACAAAAATCACAAACTTAAAATTCAGTATATAAAGCGTTTACAAGACTTACAGCCGGGTACCAGAGTAACCACATCATATATAATATAATGCACACTGTATAAATAATCTACAATCTTAACTGAACTAGCTCCTGATGTAACTGCTTCTATAAAGAAATTCCCTTTGCTGGAGTTTTTGATTCCTGATTTCACGCCGTTGCGTGTAGGTTCAGGTGTGTGCGTGATAATGTATTATATAACCCAGTTATGCAACTCTTAGAGACTTTTTCACATTTGCCTCTAAACCAATGTGTCTGTTTGTTTCCAAATTATTTACACTTTTTGAACGATCATAGAGTTTAATAAATTTACGGGTAACTGAAGCAAATTCATGCAGATGAGGAGGGACATTTATTTCAAGTGTTTATTGGTGTTATTTGAATATAACAGGGTATAACCATATATATTAGAATGTCTAATGGGTGTAACAGAGTATGAACATGTAAAATAGGGTATAACAGTATAATATTTTACTAGCAGTGTGTAACAGTGTGTATACAGTCAATAACAGTGTGTAATGAGGTATAACAGTATAACAGGGTATAACAAGGTATAAACAGGGTATAACCATACAGTATATAAAAATGTGTAATGGTTGTAAGAGAGTATGAAAATGTATGAAGGGGTATAACAGTGTATAATGTTTTATACTAGTGTGTAGCAATGTACAACAGTGTGTAACAAGTTATAACAGTGTGCAGCAGTGTATAAGAGTGTATAACTGTGTGTATATCAATGTGGAACATTGTATCAGTGTGTATCAGTGTGTATAGCAGTGTGTATCAGTGTGTATCAGTGTGTATAGCAGTGTGTATCAGTGTGTATCAGTGTGTATCAGTGTGTATCAGTGTGTATAGCAGTGTGTATCAGTGTGTATCAGTGTGTATAGCAGTGTGTATCAGTGTGTATCA
>JAAGKR010005643.1:0-45865 GCA_011419295.1 Clarias macrocephalus
CTCTCTGTCTCTCTCTCTGTCTCTCTCTCTCTGTCTGTCTCTCTCTCTCTCTCTCTCTCTCTCTCTCTCTCTCTGTCTCTCTCTCCCTGTCTCTTTCTCTCTGTCTTTCTCTCTCTCTCTGTCTCTCTCTCCCTGTCTCTTTCTCTCTGTCTTTGTCTCTCTCTCTGTCTCTCTCTGTCTCTCTGTCTCTCTTCCCCTCTATGTCCCTGTCTCACTCTCTCAATTTCAGTTTCATTCTTTATGTCAGTCTCTGTCTTTCCTTGTCTCCCTCTCTCATTCTCAAAGTCTCTTGCTGTCTCTCTCTCTTCCTCCCTCACACGCTCTGTCTTTGTCTCTCCCTCTGTCCTTGTCTTACCCACTCCCTCCCTCAATCACTCAGTCTTTCTCTGTTACTCTCACTTCTGTTCCCTGTCTCCTTCTTTTTGTCTCTCTCTCTCTCTGTCTCTCTGTGTCCCTGTATCACCGTCTCACCATATCACATGTCTCACTTCCTCACTCTCTCTGTCTTACTCTTTGTCTCTTTTTCTCTCTGGTTT
The DNA here is from genome assembly GCA_011419295.1 of Clarias macrocephalus. Classification (NCBI taxonomy): domain Eukaryota; kingdom Metazoa; phylum Chordata; class Actinopteri; order Siluriformes; family Clariidae; genus Clarias; species Clarias macrocephalus. Next base: position 537 of record JAAGKR010005643.1, read on the forward strand.
AATCTGTCCATCTAACGCTCTCTCTGTCTCATTCGTTGTCCCCTCTGACCCAGTCTTTTCATGTTTCAGTCTTCCTGTATCTCTCTGTCTAACTCTCTTCCTCACGCCCTGTCCTGTCTCACTCACTAAGTGTCTCATTGTCTCTCTCTCTCTCTCTCTCTCTCTCTCTCTCTCTCTCAACACCCAGACATTATAATATTTCACTCCTGCGTGTTATCTGAAGGGCACAGAGCCGTTATGGTGTTTTTATAGATGAAAGAAGGACAGACGGAACGAAAGGGTCAATGCGGTTCATTCCTGAACTTTATAAACTGCAACAACAACAACAACAACAACAACAACAACAACAACAACAACAATAACAAAAATAAATGTAAACAAGAGCCAGATGTTTAGAATTCTAAACAGTAAGCATGTAGATTAGAAATGCTGATGATTAGAACAGAGCTGGAGAGAAAACGAGTGTCTGTTCACTCGCATGTTTATTCCTGCAGAAGACAAAAGATTCACAAAAGTATAAAAGCAAAAGATGTGTTTATTTTATAACTTTAAATTGTGTGTCTGTGTGAGAGAGAGAGAGATGTTTGTGTTGTCATGGTGTAAAATGAAGATGTAAAATATTTACTCTGTATTGACCGGAGTGATGCCTGGGGTTTTCTGTTTGTTCTGCGTGAGATATCCGTGTCGGGGGAAATCGCCGGAGTGGACAGTCGTGAAAATTGTATCAGTCTGGAGGACAAAACAAAGAACTGTGTGTGTGTGTGTGTGTGTGTGTGTGTGTGTGTGTGTGTGTGTGTGTGTGTGTATAACGTAACAGTCTGTTAGAGGAAATCAGTTACTTTGTAGAGTTCTTACATTTTAGATCAACTTTATTTAAAAAAATCTTACTTCAACTTGTTGTGGAGTACAATTTTAGACAAGTACTTTTACTTGAGTGTTGAGTTTGTGATGTCCTGCACACACACACACACACACACACACACACACACACACACACACACACACACACACACACACACACACACACACACACACACACACACACACACACACACAGCCTGACCACACTCCGCCCGAGCGTGTGCGTCTGTCCAGTCGTCTGTCTCCTCCTGCAGTATGGACGTGGACTCACTGGAGCTCACTGAGCAGCATGACGCCTCCTGATGGAAGCTGAAAGCTCGGTCTCGCTCCGTCACAGAAATATAACAGAATTAGAAAGCCGAACTTGCTGAAGTGTCACTTTTCATCTTCTCACCCCAAATATGATCCTCCTCTGACCGCCGCACGAGAAGCTCGACATGACTCGGCAGGACGCTTTCCACCGCGACGCTGTTTAACATCAGTGTGTGTGAAAGTTACACACAGAGTAACTCACACATCGTTCTCATTTATTAGCTCTATTAGCAAAGAGCAGATTATATATATATATAAAAAAAGTAATCAAACCTTTTTAAGTTTTTCCATTCTTTTAAAAAACAAAACAAAATACATTTGGAATAAATAAAAATAAAGATATGCAATGTATAGTACACTACAAATACTGATTTGTTGTTATTTATTGGCTAAACAGATTTTTAACACTAGCAAATAATAATAATAATAATAATAATAATAATAATAATAATAATAATAATAATAATTTATCATGTGATTCAAATTAAAGCCACGACATTTCAAGTGTAAATTACTAATCAATAATTAATAATCATTAAGAGGACTTGATCATATGCCTAGAACAAGGTCTGCTCACTTCAGTATCTTTTTATCTTCTTTATTTCTGTCTTTCTTTAGCTTGTAAATCTTTATTGCAGATAGAATTGTTCTCTTGGAAAACTTTCCTACACAACAATCAACACTAACGGCTGAATTTAATGACGACTGCATTCCAGTAAAACTGCACATGAAACTTTCTTCACCTGCATTAACACTTGAGTGCCGTTTTGAGCTTTTGTCTCTATGCGTAAGAGTTTACGGATGTTTCTTTCTCTAAGCTAAAACACTCGTTGTTGAATCTCGCACCCGTAATAAAGCGATTCATCAGGGTCGATAGTAATTACCGCCTCGCTGTTGTGCGTCAGATGCCTGTGAAAAGCTGCCCTTAATTTCGGAGTGAATAAGGCTAGTTATGGCTGTCTCAGAGGAGACATCGACAGAGACGAACAGTGTGTACAACAAGTTTACGAGCACACGAAGAGTCATTAACGCCTAACTATGAACAGGACAAAGGTACATTTGCAGGATATCTGAGGGCTTCATCTGTATTGATTTCATAACTGCTTATAAACTGAACAGGAGTAATTAACCTTTCAAAGACAAGATTTGGGGAATTTAGGGTGCCAAGACTTATGGTCACACCTGTGAGACGTTTGGCTTTAACTTTTTTCATGTCAATTCTTCAGATTAACCCCAATAACCAGCTCTGAAAGCAGAGTTCATATGAGAGACATACGATCAGTATGATCACGTACGAATATACTTATATCCTGTTACAAAGTATCTATAAGGCATCATATACATCCATATAATTATTCATGTATAGTCAGTATGTTATAGCTACGTTCACCACAAATTTCTACATTGTAAAAACAAAAATGTGGGAGTAAAAGCCTGGATTATAACACATTTTATCACCATAAAATACTTGTATTAATGAAAAACATTACCGCTTAGATACCTGATCATGATTTATACATTAATTGTTAACAGAACGTGTGATATTTACAAAAATCAATAATAGCAAAACAAGATTGTGGAAAGATTTGTAGCTGGGTGTAGAGTTGTAAAGATTCCGAGAGTGTTGTAAAGCTTATTTGTTGTTGTTTCATGTCTTAAAGTTCTACTTTTATAGGACAATGTGTAGTCTTAAAGTTTTCAAGTTCTTCATTATGTTCTAAAGTTTTATAGTATATTGTTAGTACATTAACATAAGTTTTCTTTAGGTTCTATACTTTGTTTTATAGGTGTAAAGTTCTTCTAGTTTGTTTAAAAGTTTTTAGTACCTAATGTTTGTACTGAGTTGTTCAGTCCTAAAGGTTTGTAGTTTGTTGTTAAGTTCTACTTGTAAAGTGTGTGTTTATGTAGCATGGTGTAAAGTTGTAACGTTTCATAGTATGTTGTAAAGTTTTATCTCATGTTAAGCTTTGTAGTTTGTTGTAAAGGCATGTGTAATGGTATGTTAAACATTAACATCAGGTTACTGCAATACTGAATATTGGTAACTCTTTTATATCTCTATATCTAATAACTAAAAAAAAAAACTCACACATTTTCATCCAAAGTAAAAATATTAATAATATATCACTAATTTCTATTTATTGAGAAAAAAAGTACTTTAAAAAACATGCATATGCCAAATTTCCTCTTATTATCACATCAATTATACAATAATTCTGTAGTTGTAACTTCATGAGTTTATCAGAAAGTGTAAATTAGTTATTGTTAAACACACACACACACACACACACACACACACACACACACACACACACACACACACACACACACACACACACACACACACACACGAGCTATATGAGGAGACAATATGTGTATGCTGTATATTGTCCTTTCTCTGCTAATAAACACAATGTTTAATAATAAATGAAGATCCAGGGCCTCACAGGAGGTGTCAATATCCACAAGGTCTTATTGCATTAGTAGCCACGGATCCGGGCAATGCATTATAGAGCCATAATCCCTGGCAGGACCGAACTCTGGGTAGTAGAGGCTGCTAACAGAACGGTGTGAGTCTCATCATCGTAATGGATCGGTCTAATAATAAACCATTACCTCTTTGTGGACCAGATTAGCAACGATTGTTTTCAACGATTGTCCGCCTAAACCGCCTGTCCAAAGTAATGAGATGCAGGAAAACTCATTAAGCACTTTATTTCCTTCTTTACCATCATAGAGAGGAAACGTTCACCGTTTTATTAAAGATTATTTATTAAAGTCTTATTATTACTATTTATGCTGCCTATGAAAGTCTTAATGAAATAATTCACATATGTGAATCGGTAGCTTTTGTCATGGGCAGACTGTGGCATAGCGTAATGGGACCGTGTGAATTTAATTACTTTTACGTGTCATTTTACGTGGTAGAACTTCATTTATCAGATGTAATACAACACATTCGAGCAGTTTTATGAGTGCACCGGCGCTGTATAGTGATCTTTAGTATCTCATTAATGGATAGCTGGTCTGCCTGTGTGAAGGTTGACGGTTGGGGAATTACCAGTCCTGCCATTTAGGTACCAACACTCATTTCTTTTCATGGATATTCTGAAAATGCTAAATGTCAGCTGTGCATTGAGTTTTTATTTTATTTCATTTCATTTTTAAACATGATTTGATGTGTCAAAATGCATCTGCAAAAGCAAAAAATGCAAATTAGAATTAGAACAGCGTTAAATCTGGTCACCACTCAGAGCTCTTTAGAAGCCAGAGATCAGAATCAGAACCACAATCAGGTTTACTGGCCAGAAGGTTTTCATTGCTACTGGTATATAAACACTAGAAAGAGGGGAAAAGTACAAAGTAACACAAAATCTGGCTGCAGTAGAAAGGCACCAGAACACCCACTGCCCCACAGCCCACTGCAATCTCCCCAGATCCCAATCTGATCAGCCCCATGGGATGCACCACACAAGTCTGACAACCTCAACACCCACCCAGCCAACAACCTCTAGCACCCTAAGGATCCACCGCCAACATCCTGGTGCCAGACACCTCAGCACACCTACTTAGGTTCTGGAGATCCAGCTGGCAAGGAGTCCAAAGAGTCCACTGACTCCACCTGCAACCTCCCCAGATCTCAACCCAATGAGACGTCCACCAGACAATCAAGTCTGATCCACGACCAACATCCTAGTGCCAGACACCCCAGACCACGGAGCTGCCTGGGTAACACAAATGGGAACCGACACAATACTAGTGTTATAATGTTTTGCGTTGTCATGTTATGGCTGATTGGTGTATACTGTAGAAGTGTGTTAATCTCTCCAGGTCACTTTAAAAAATCAAAGCCACTCCCACTAAATGACATCACTTAATCTCCTCCAAAAAAACACATCTTATATCACAAAACGAACAGGCGACCATATGATAACCAAAACTCACCTGAACTGAGTACATGATACCTTCATGAACACACCTCCTAATATGTTACATCATACCCAAAACTCCTCACATCACAACTAAATCATATGCAGTATTAGAACCAAAACCCCTCCCAAATCAAAACTCAGCCAAGATCCATTCCAGAACCTCCCTTTGTTGTTGTTGGTCTTTCGGCTGTTCCTATCGAGGGGTTTTGACAAATTGGCAGAGGTTTTACGCCGGACGCCCTCCCTGATGCAACCCTCCATTTTTTTTTTTACATCATTAATAAAACTCATCCCGACCTTATACCATAACCAAAATTGTTTCTACGACTGTATCTACGATGCAACGTCATTACTCACAAGGTCCATGGATGAGAAATTGCAGCGTTTGATATGACAGTGATCTATCACACCTGAGGAGCAACACGGTTACTGTTCTGGTTTGATTGTTACACACAATCCGGTGATCTGATGGCAATCTGATGGAATGCTGAAATCTTACCGCGCTCCAGTCCAGATGCTTCCATCTAGCAGACGTACAGTAAACTGGGTAGAGTTTTATAAGAGCAGCAGCAAATTAAGACTACAAGACTCTCGCTAAGGAGAAGTGATGAATTTGCTCGGCTCATTAGCCAGATAAATAAAAAAAAAAGTTTTAACGATTATCCATTAACCTTGAATATGAAGCTTTTAGACAATGTAGAAAACGTGTGTACTTATACCTGTCCTTGGTTATTCATCCTGTTTAGGCCTATAGTCAGTAATGAGCTTGTTTTTTTTTTTTTTTTTTTTAACCCAGTGTGTGTTACTGGAGGCTGAGTAGATGGAAGCTTTGTTATGCGTGTAAAATTCTGAAAAGCCTGAGGGCTTTTGTATGTGGATTTGTTTAAGAGTGTCATACTTTAGAGTAGAAAAAAGAAAGAAAGAAAAAAAAAAAGCAGCAGCAGCTCTGACACCACGCTGCTACCTGAGTCACCGGTCCAACGTTTGGCGAGAGAGTAAACAGGCAGACATATGTGCTACTTGGCGGGGATCTGGAAAAGTCAATGCATGCCAGGGTCTTACTCGGCGGGGGGCGGCGGGGTGGGGGGGGATTTGGTGGTTCAGGTAGCTGGATCCAAAACGAGCGCAAGGAACGAAACGCCACTGACAGCCAATGAGAGAGCAATCAGGAAGCACTGAAGGCTGCAATCAGCCATGATACGCGCCGCGACGATCCCGAAAGACTCGACTGATTCTGCAAATGCCTTGAAATTACAGACATTTAGTGGTGGACAAATTTTTGGCAGTTTTTGTTTTTCTATGTATTGTTGTGAAAATTGCTTTTCTGGTCTAAAATGTTTTCCTTTGTTGTTTTGGAAGTTCTAATTCACTGCAAATCAGCTCGTGTCTACGGATAATTTCATAACCTGATTTACTCATGAATAAACTCTGTTTCTGACAAATTATATAAAATCATATTTGAAACGAGCTGAAGTGCCCATTGACGGGAAAAGAGTTTGTAGAAATAGATAAAGGTTCAGCTTTTCCAATTAATATTTATTGGTGCAGGTGTTTGTTTACACGTGTCTGTACAGATGTCTAATGTTTGATGATGATGATGATGATGATGATGATGATGATGATGTAACAGAGCAGGTGCACGGTGGCCATTTTGCCGGTAATGTTAAGCTGATTGTAATTAGCTTGTATGACGTTGTTGAGCAGACTGACAATACAATACAATTGTTACAGACAGACTGATTATTTTCAAGCATCCCTGATTTAACAGATTTCCCCCCCCCCTAAAATCTCATAATTCTCTTTCACATTTAACATCCACGCATTTCCTACAGACGTTATTATTATTATTATTATTATTATTATTATTATTATTATTATTATTATTATTACCCCAGTCCACTAAAAGACAGTTTTTTCTAGCCGAGTTTTATTCTCTGGATGTTCAGAATGAAGCTGAGGTTTCGTACGTGACTCCCGCACGAGACTGTATTAAATTTACTGCTGCTGTCTTAGTGTAATAAAATTGTTCTCTGAAACATTCACACAAAGCTACTAAGGAATGTTATTGAGTATGTAAAATAAATATGGAGGTATATTTGGTGTTTACTTGAGCATCCACTGAGACTGGTGTTGATGAAGTCTCTCTAACAGCGGCTCTGACAGTGGTGCAGGTTTATACCGTATGAAGGTGCTCTTTCTCATATGCTATGGTTTCCATAGTAACAGCTCATCCACATGGTTGTGGACCTCGAGAGCTCAAGATAAAGTGATTCAAATGAAGCCATTGCTCCAGTTTGATAGCGATTTCTGTAAGGAGAAATGTTTTTATGTATCGTGTATGGAAGGAGTTTGTAACAGTCAGAGTTAAGGCTGAGAGATCTGAGGTTGCGCTTCTTTGTGGCTTCTCAATAACGCAAAGAGAACAAAGAGAGACGCTGGTGAGGATGCAGGAATGTTTCTCAGCGTTAAATAAAATTGTGTATATATATATATATTTTATCTCTAATTCTGTTTAATGCTGAGAAACATTCCTGCTTCCTCACCAGCGTCTCTCTTTATTCTCTCTCCTCCTTTGTTTAAGTCAAACTGGGACTTTCATTGTACAGAATAACAGAACACAGTTCTGAGAGTAAAAAACTCTCTTGATTTCAATCTCTAATCCCCTGATACACTGATGCACTTATCCCAGCGTTTCACTAGTGTTTGGGCACCATCAAGGTAGAACGTTTTCCCAGTACGCCGCAGCCGTGATCGGACTTTCTGTCTGATTCACGTCTGAAACACCGGCCTCCCAGGAACTCCTTTAACCACTCAAACGTGCGGAAACGGCTTGCAGTGAGATCAGGACTGTACAGGGGACGTGGCAATAAGTCCCAGCCGAGTTCTTGATGTGCAAGTTTTGTTGGTGAAACGTCCCACAGAGTCTCTTCTGCACGAGTTCCACATTCCATGAATGTCCATCACTTTCACGCCTTCATTCCCAATATGCTTATACGCACATACTGTATACACACGGCTCTTTCTTTACCTGTGACAGATGGATGGAGTTTACTGTAGACAGGGTCAGCTATTAATAAATGTTTTAAAATAAATACGCCGGCTTGTAAACATGTTCTAGGTCGGAAGTTCTTTTAAAGAGACTTTATCCTCATTGGTTTTTTTTTTTTCCCCCTTGTTAATTACACTGGTAGGTTCAGAAGTGTTGGTTCACTGGTGTTGGTGGTGGCTTTGCTGCCTGCTCATTCTTGGTATTCCTTCCTGTAATGCCTTTTGCCACCAGACCATCCATCTTGATTCCTGACCATCTGTACGTCCTCACAGGTAGTCGCAGATTTTGCCAGATAGAGTCTGAGCCAAAAGGTGTGAGCTCCAACTTCAGCTCCTTCAGATGACTCCACTGATTAGATGAAGAGATCCAGTGTGAGATCTTCTTCTGAAGCTTGAAATTCAGACTTCAGCTTTCAGTAAAGATTTAGTGCTGGTTTTATTAGACAATCATCTTGAAGGATTTGCTCCGAAGTAATAAAAACAGACAGAGTCGAGCCATTTGTCGTCCCTGTACCTGTACAGCTAAATGTTTAAATTGAATTTTACTAATGGACACCATTCTTCTCTAGATGCTGCAGTTATCTGACAGAGGCAGAGGAAAGGGAAAGTGTTATTAGACTACGGTACTGTATTTATTTGACATGCAAAGGACAAAAATATGACTTTAAATAGAAATGTGAGTATCCTGTTTCCCCGCTGCCACGCCCTCTGGAGAGAAAGTCTGGAGAGGAAATCATAAGTCTTAAAAATTATTATTTGAATTTTAATGCTGGTTGGAACACGGATGAAAGAAATAGAGAGATTTTAGTGGTTTATGTTTTAAAGAAATTGAATAGACTGGTGTAGTCAAGAAAGGAGCCATCTGTGCACCATCTGTGGTGCTGTTATAGGAAAATAATCATCATTACAATGGTGTGATGAAGCAGAGTGACTGTCACCAACCTGACATTTATTAATGTTTTATTATTATTATTATTATTATTATTATTATTATTATTATTATTATTATTATTATTATACTGTCACATGACAAAACCTAATATACTGTATGACATAACCTGACATGACAACATGGCGTAACATGACGTAGGAATATAAGATGACATCTGACGTACACTGTAAAAAGAAAATGAAAAAAAAAAAAAAACTTTATTAAAGTTGCACAGCTTTTTAAAATTTACTCAACTTGGCCAAACAAAATATTTTACATTATTTTACATTTTGCTTAGTTGGCACAACTTGTACCCAGTTCAAAATCTCAAGTTGACTCAATTTGTAATTCAAATATTTAAGTCAGCTCCAGTAGTATTGCCTGTTGGGATCAATTAATTATATTTCACTAGGGAAGAACACAACGTTTCATCTACTTAAAAAGTCAAGTTGTCTCTCATTGTAGCTCGCTGATGTAGTTGGTTCAAGTCATTGTTTTCTTTAAAAACAAACTGGCCTAACACAATTAAAACATAAACATTACTTAAAAATAAATAAATAAATAAATAAATAAATAAATAAATAAATAAATAAAACTTTATTCTTCCAAAACTAGTCAAAGTCTCTCACAATGTCTCTCCAAGTCCAACTGAAATGGTTTTGATGGCTTCATGGGTGTCCGTCCAGTCCTTTTGGAATTCAGTGTACAGACGTCGGACCTGAGCAAACATCGCTCCTAAAGCTGCTGCATGTCACGCAGGCCCTCAAGGACGACTACAACCTCATCAGCTGGTTCACACTCCTCCTGTAGCTCCAAAAGGCCAGCCATCACCCCTCGGCCCCTCTGACCCCAATCCTCCACAGCAGAGCTCCAGTTACAGAGGACAAGAGGACGGTTGTAAAGACGAAGACAAAAATGTTACTGAATATCTAGTTATGATAAAAATAAAAGATATTAATAAGGCTATACCATATACCACCAGAGAGGGTGAAATAATGTTTCTGGAATTGTAATGACGCTTTAAAGCTACGTATTGTTTCATTTTCAAAAGGTTTTAATGTTTTCAAGGGTTTTCATTTGTCATTCAAATAAGTTCACAGATATTACATTCGTACTGTAGATGAGCATCCAAACTAACATGGACATCTTTATATCTCTTAACTTACCGAGTACTGAAGCATTTCTACTCCTTAACCGCGCGGCCTGGGGTGGAGACGGATGCTGTTGCTGGGCAAAAGTCAGTAACATTGTAACGTGCGATAACAGTGTAGCATCCCATAAAATGGCGTAACATAACATTGCATAACATAATATAGCGTGACGCGACATGACATAATTTGACCTAACATGACGTTACATTACATGATACGACACATAAGATATAAACTGACATGACATACAACATAAAATGATATAATATGCCATGACATGAGCTGCTATAATCAACCTGCTCGAGTTTCCCATTTTGTTCCCTTTTCATCTGTTCTCAATTATTTTTTAAAGTCATGTTCCACACACAGCGATGTAATGATTTCCTGTCTGACGTGCGTCTTAAGATTCTGTTGAGTTTTCCAGCCTCCATTACAGCCGTAAATAATATATATTTTTTAAAAATCTGCAAAATATGAGGGAATAAGTAATAAGAAGATGAGACTCCTGTAGTGGTGGCTTGACAAATCTCAGGAATCAAAAGCAGCCGAATAACCTCGAGGTCAGCGTGACACCGCACTGTGATTTCTGCTCGGAATAAGGTTTTGAGTTTTACCAGAAGGGTGTTCGGGTTGCTGAGTAATATTTCGTTCTCTTTTCAGTGTGTGTGGTGCTGTGACAGGAAAATAATCAACAACAGAGGGGGTGTGGCATGGCGTCAAAACAGACACTTCCTTAATTTTTTTATAAGACTTTTTTGAAATTTGAAGGTAAATTTGATGCTGCGGAGGAACCGTGAAACAGGTTATTACCTGCAAACACTCGTCACCAGCTTGCCGGCATAAATTATTTTTTTCATTGCTAAAAATTTATATAGCTTAAAAAAATAAATAAATATGTATGTTTTTAGTATAGAATTAAAATCTATATTAAAATGTAAATTGCATTTTGACACATGCAGGTTGTCATGGTACCAGAAAACAACAAACACTCTGTAAAACAAACAATCAAACAACCAACCAACCAACCAACCAAATAAACAAACAAACTAACTAACAAACAATGTCGCGCCCTAATACTGGAGTCTAATACAGTCTTGCATCAACATTAAATCAACATGTGTCTCCTTCATTACACCCTGACCGTGGAGCGTTGTACAGTACAAGTCATTGCAAATAATCAAATATAACATCAAAACAAGAGCAGCTTAGAAGAAGCTCATTAATGAACCATTTCATTACAGAGCATTAATTAACGCCTCCCGACCAATCAGAATGCAGAATTCAAAAAGATGACCAGCAAGTTCCATTTAAACTTTAATTTTCTTTAGTCAGAAGTTGGGAAGTTGGCTGCAGTCATTAAATATGGTGTTACACTGTATATGCGGTGTAAAGGTTTCACCTCATGCAGCCTCAGAAGGAAATTTAATGAGGTTCCCCTCTGTGTGCCGAAGCAGAAGAGAGAAATAAACTAGTAGAGCGGTGCACAATGTTTATAAGGGAGTTTCTCATCTACTTTGTTTTGTGCAGGATTATTCATTGTGTCTCTCCACCGTGTGAAAATGCATCGTGTCACGTTCGGGGGTTTAAATGGAAACCGAAACACTGCACTCGTCCCTTTCCTTTGTTTCATTCCAGGATTTTGCTTCTTTAATTGGGGAGCTGCGTTAATTACTCCCCTGGTCCGTGTTGGCAGCGGAACTGCAGCCTGTCTGGAGATGGTGAACGCTTTCCTGCACCGCCTGCAGAACTTGGGAATGGTTTATTCAGGAACAAAAAAAGCTGTGAGGTTGTCTCATGGTGGTGATTATCCTGATAGAAAGCTCTGGCAAAGGATTATTCTAATTCTGGTGTATTCATGGATTCTGGTTAAAATAATCCATGTTGTACGCAAGCAACCACAATGAAGGGGAGTGAAATGTACGTTTACTTTTGTTCCTTTATTGTGTGTTTATTACAGGGGAACTCATTTACAGTACCAGGAAAAAGGTTGGACACGCCTTCTGGTTCAGTCTTTTTTGTTTGGTGAACAATACTGTTTTTTTTTTTTTTTTAACATTACTGATAGTCAGTTGTTAAGACATGAAGCTCAGCTGTTCTGGAACAGTTCTTGTAAGAATAGTATTTATTGTGTCGAGTGTGTTTGTAAACCCCATCGAGCTCCAGGATGAAACTGTCTCTCATGAAGACCTTCCCAGGAAAACGAGACCAAAACTTACTGCTGCAGAGGAGAAGCTCATTTAGAGTCACCAGCCTCAGAAATCACCGATTAACAAGCAGCACCTCAGATTAGAGCCGTTATGAAGCTTCACAGAGCAGAAGTAGCAGATAAACATCTCAATATCAACTGTTCAGAGGAGATTATTGTGTGTTTTGGATTTAGAAGTAGATAAAAAAGGGGGGTCAAAACTTTTGCCTGGTAGTGAGGGTCAAGAACAAATTACGGTTGGAGCTAACATGGAAAAACACTTGAGCAAATCAAAGACATAACAACAAAACAACAAATACAAGATTGTTTAAAAACACAGGTGAGGTAAAACAAAACATTAATTAATCTACAGTAAACTAAACATTAACTTGTAACACAACATGTTTAAACATAACTTTAACTGAAACACAACAATGTTTAATCAAACACAACATCATTAACAGAAACTTGAACTGATCACACAACAACTAACAAAAACACATCACGAAATGAAACACAACAATATTAAATCAAACAAAACAGCAATAACTGAAAACACGACAATATTAAACGAAACACAACCATGAAACAAAGATCATTGAGTTAATGTTGTTGTTTTTGAGTTGTTAAAATGTCATATGTCTGTAAGTAGATGTACGCAGTTGATATATGTATTATATATATATATATATATATATATATATATATATATATATACATAATACATATGTTACATAATACATATGTTATATATTAAAGCAGTCTTTATCAGTTTATAGTTAAATGTTAAGTTGTGGAAGATCAGTGAAGCTACAAACACTGGCTATAACCACTGGCTCGCTGGATGTGGACTAACTGCAGCTTATCATGCAACTGAAAACAGCAAAGAATCGTTAAACTAAAAGTTCCAGCTTCACCCCAGACTGTGGCACTTTTACTAAAATCTCATCACTGTGAAATAAGTAAGAAAACTGTATCCAGCCTGCTGGGAGGATGGCGTGGTTAAACTCGTCAAGGATACTTACTAATTAACTGTAATCTGAGTTAAAAGTCTGTCCAGAACTCAGGGCACTAAATCATGCTCATGAAGGATGTTAATTACTATAATTACACCAACCTGTGAGCACTGACTGAATACCGAGGTGTTAAATACAGACGAGGGACAACATGGAGATTTTCTCTCACATCCTTTCACATCTTGATGATTTAGTGAAATTCGTTTGTGAATAATAAAACTAAATAACAAAAAAAAAAAACAACAACAACAACAACAAAAAAAACAGGTCCTAATTACAGTATTTGTTAAGTTTAAAATGTGATAAATGAATGTCTAGTTCTGTCCGCTGTGCTTTGATATGCTTTCCATTCGTGAGAGAAACAGACACTGTGGAGGATCAGAATGTTCTCTGGTTTATTCACTAAACGAAAGATCGATATACATCCTAAGCCAATGTCCTGTGTAAAGGCAAGGTAAATACGTGTTCCTGTCACCCCCTCATCCCCCCCATCTCAGGCTGCATGAGCGCGTCATAAAGCGCGAGCCATTCGCAAAGAAGCAAAGAGGAGGAGCCTGCTAAAGTTCATCTGGAACAAGGAAAACGATCAGAAGACACTAGAAGAACTTCCATCCATCTATTGTTCCATACTGCTCATTTGGTTGCAGGGCCGGGAAGCCTGTCTCAGGAAACTTGGGCCACAAGCCGGGGTACCCCCTGGGGTAACGCTCCTCTAAAAATAGTACCCCTACTTCAATACAATACTTCAACAAACAACAAGCAAAACAAACAAATAATGCTCTCCTGCCGTGCGGGATTTTCGAACCTTTCCTCATTAAATCTGATTATTTGTCATTACAAATCATGTTCCTGTAAACCACTGGTGCTTTTGCACAAACATTGTGATTAAGCCCAGGTGTTAATAATTACCAGCATCAGCAGAGACCACAGCGCCAAATAATATCCCAGCATCAGGGGGGGACGTAATTAGAGCACGTTGTTGAGGAATGGGTCCAGCGCTGAGGGAGGAACAGTAAAGCCTGCAGAGCGATTGCAGCACCGTATCCAGAGGCATCATGTTCGGTGTGACGGCCCGAAGCAGGGAGGAGGAGGATGATGATCATCGTCTCTACACGGATTATTACACATAGAGACAGAGAACGAGAAATTTATCCTGAATGTGAAACAAAGACGACATCTATCAAACAAATCACCGCATGACTGGAGGTGTGCAGTACATCTCCATCAGATACGCTGCTCATCATTCCTCTAAGGCGCTGTATAACAATGACATTGCACCACAACGCTGCAGTATTCTGCATTCTGATTGGTCAGAGGGTGTTCATTCATTTTCTTTAACAGCAGCTCCAACAGTAGTTCACAGGGTTCTAGAGAGGCATTAACAGCGAAGGCACCAGATCTGATTATGTAACTCCTGAGCAACCTGAGCCAGAACACACAAAGACAACATGATCAGCTTGAGGTCCACTTGGGTCAACACTCACTCACTCACTCACTCACTCACTCACTCACTCACTCACTCATCATTTATGCCACTATATCCTGTATTCAGGGTTGCGGGGAGCACAAGGCAGAGTACACTCAGGACAGGGTGCCAATCCATCGCAGGGCACACACACATACACTCACTCACACACTCATTCACACACTATGGACAATTTGGGATCTCCAATAAACCAAATCTGCAAGTCTTTGGACTGTGGGAGAAAAACGGAGTACCCGGAGAAAACCCACACTTGGGTCAACACCCATGACTTAATTTGGGTGGGGTGTGTCCACTGAGGACATCAATCCGTCTCTCTGACCCATCTGCATGTTACTGTGTCACCTGGTGCCACTTTAGATGTTGCTCCATCTTCTCACAGTAGCCATTACAGTGGAACCTTGAATTGCGAGTAACCCACTTTGTGAGTGTTCCGCAAGACGAGCAAATATTTTTAATACATTTTTAATTGAAAAACGAGCAAGTCTTGGTTTACGAACACCACGCCATTGGACACCGTGCCCCTTCACTCACACCCCTCCTCCTCTTGCCTTCACAAACACACACACACACACGCCTCCTCTTGCCTTCACAAACACACACTCTCTGCTCTACAAAGAAACACTGCTCTTTCGCAGTCCTTTTTAAAGGTAAATGCTGGTTAATTTGTTTTATTTTTACTTTACAGCAGTGATTCTGTTAGTCTGCGCTCATTCGAGTGTCATTAGAGAGATTTCTTGTTCATTTTCCTGATGAAGCAGTGTTTCCATTCTGTGTGTGCGTGTGTGTGTGAAACTCAATAAGAGAGGAGTGTAAGAGAGAGTTACTGTGTAAGACGAGAAGAGGGAGGGGGGAGGGGCTCATTCCTCCTATCCCCTTACTTTAGCTTCACACACACACACAGGTTATTAATGCAGGTTAAATTTGTTTTTTTTTTGTTACGTTATATTTTGTATTAATTATTCTTATGTATTTCTTTTTTTTGGGCTGTGGAATGAACAATTTGGGTTTCCATTATTTCTTATGGGAAAATTTGATTTGGTTTACGAGTGTTTTAATATACGAGCCCACTTCCGGAATGATTTATGTTCATAATCCAAGGGTCTACTGTACTTTGTTTTATTGCATTGCTGACGACCTTGTTTTTCTTCCTCGCTCAGCTTTGGATGTCTTTCTGCCCTCCTGCACCACAGATAGTGTTGCTCTGTTATTTTTGACTGCTGAAAATGTCACACAGCCTGCTCAGCTCAGGACATCACCCCCCCCCCCCCCCCAATCGCCTGCTGGTGGGGTTTCTCCTTTTTCCACTCTGCATCACACCTAGATCCTCTTATCCAGGACCCCTTCTTTGCAAATCAAGACAGAGGTGCTGGACCACACCTCCTATTAACCCTGCACACGACATGCCCTGCACTAGGCTATGTTCACCTGGGTGTCATTTATGACGACCTGCTGGATGTTTATCTGATCTACAGTATGACCATATATGGATATCTGCATATATAGATACGATCTGAAAAACATCAAAATGTCAGATGTGTGTCACGGGGTGAAAAACAAACATCACAATTTAAAAAATATTTTTTAGATGTGATGGTAAAATTTACATCTGTGCAAAGTTTCATTTGACATTATAACCTGATTTCATTAAGAGAACGTGATTAATAACACAACTGAACCAATACTCTTGTATTTCTTCTATTTACTTCAGTTTTTATACCTTCGTCAAAGGCTTTTTTAAAAAAAATCATTTTCAGAAGACTTTGTAACAAGTATGTCTCCTTGAGTATTTATTCTTTGCCACAAGAGTCATCCGCTGATGTCTGACCACAAGGGCTTTTCTGGTAAAACAGCACTAAAACAGTCTTTCAGGGAAAATCAGTGTGAGGAAAAGATTGGTAGATCGATAGTGACAGGTCTTCTTCTGAGAATGGAGAAACATTCTCCTGGCGCGCGTGACATTTCCACCAGATGCTCTCACAAAAAGGAACAATTTCCAGGGGACCGAGGTGTTCTAGCACGAGCAAACAAAGAACCTGACCCTGTTCCGGCACCACTGCGCTGGCACACGAGTTAGCACATTCATTTCAGGATGGATTCATGTCTCCAAGTGAAGCGCTGCGAAGCCGCAAAAGCGTTAAATCGTTTCAAAATGAAAAAGGAAGCGTTAATATTTTATGCAAAACATTTGACTCTGTCTAATTTTCCTGCCAAGCCATAGGGAAGATAAATGGCTCCAGTGCGACCTGCAGGGCGGTTAAGCATTTATTGATGGATTTGATGTGAACGGTGGCCGTTCCAGCGCGAGGGTGGGTCTAACCATGTGCTGTTCACGCAAAGTTGCGCACAACCTATGAGTTTATTAATGTCTGTGAACCTGAAGAATCTGAACATCTGAATCAAATACACTTGAGTTATACATGTGAAATTTCCACTACCATAATTCAGTACTTCTTTTGGAAGTTTTAATACTTGATAACTCCAGACCTGCACTCTAACTGAAGTAAATACAAGAGTATTGTTTCAGTTGTGTTATTAATCACCTTCTCTTAATGAAATCAGGTTATAATGTCAAATAAAACTTTGCACAGATGTAAATTTATCTAAAAAATAATTTTAATAATGTGAATGTGATCATATCTATATATGCATATACTGTCCATATATCCATATATGGTCATACTGTAGATCAGATGAACATCCAGCAGGTGGTCATAAATTCACAGCCACATTCCAGCCATTTGTGGTCAAATACTTATTCAATGCTGGACACAAAAAGCAAAAAAGCATGATGATTATTTTTAGTTAAAAAACTGAAGCATCTTAGCATTTATCGGGAAAAGATTCTTGCATAAATATAAGAATAATTAGGTGAAAATGTTTTTGTTTCTTTATTTAAGCCCGTCCTGTTCAGTTGGACACGGACATGCATCAGCACATCACCCCCCCCATAAACCTTCGGGTCTTCAACGTGTGTGGAGATGAGAATCTGACATATGTCTGTTTTATTATTTTTTTTAACATAAATTTAATAACAAACATTTTTGGGCAATTAACTTTTTAGAAAGAAAACCTTCTAGTGTTTGTGTACATATTTTCTTGCTGGGTTGCTACGATATAATAAAAACACTTACAAACAGGAAAAAAGTGATTGGCGTCGTTGACTGTGCTGTGGACCCCTAAGTACGTACCATGAATACGGTTAGATTGGAATTCATTCTGCCATGGGATGCTCACTGATGTCATCAGTTAGCGCCAGAAGCGCAGGGATTTCATAGCTTTGCAAGCCACAGCTGCTAAAACAGCTAAAGTGAGATGTCTAGCTTTCTTCCTTCTTCTAGCTTTCTTCCTCCATCTTCTTAAGAAATTTTGCTTTATGAACAAAAATTTAGCAACAGCCACTCAAAAAGTCCAATTCGGAGCCGTTCAAAACTTGTTTGTTTGTGTCAGTGGGAAGCCAAGCAAAGGGAGTTTACATAATTTTTGTGAGTTTTTTTGTATTTTGTTTGAGATTTAGTGAAGATACAGCACCATGGGGTCCCAAGACTGTTATCAAGGACGGTAGTGAGAAGAAAAGGGAGTCGATTTCAGTTTGGTGCCGAGAGGAATCATAAATGAAGGTTTAGAGTTTAAAGTGAGGTTTTATTTCTATCTATTACATATTTTACTTCATGTTTTTATATGCAAAAATATGATTACAGTGTTGGAAATTAGTAATATTGGTAATATTTCTGTTTGGCTGGAACGGATCATCTGCATTTACATTATTTCCTATGGGACAATGCGTTTCACAATATGACATTTCACCTTAAGAACTCGTCCTCCGGAACGGATTAAACTCGTATGCTGGGGTACTGCTGTATTTAAACCCACATAGTGCAAACAAGGACGTCTCAATGTACTGTACACATGTGCGCCGTTTCAGAGGACAGACGCATCCACATAGAGTCCGATAGAAGTCACTTGGGATCATCGATGTGAAACGACATGACGTAAATCTGATCTGAATTAAACATTGTGGCTTATAATGTGAATGTAGCTTTAGATAAAAATTTTCTATTAAGCACAACATTAAATGAATATGCAGGAAAACTAATTAATACTGTAATAAAAAAATATTTTGATATGCTACAAATATTATACATTTTTTCCAGACATGAACAGGAAGGCAAGCGCAAGTGCAGATTTTTAATGAAAATTTAATGAAAACTTTGGGATCAAACCGAACCCAGGTGTGAAACGTGAGACAGGTTGTGACGTCTCAGGAACTGGACATGAAGGCGAGAGCAGAAATGAGAGAACAGGAACAGATTAAAACTGTGATATCAGCAATAATAAACAAGACTCATTAAAGGCCGATAACAGGACAGTGTGTGTGTGTGTGCTATATAACACCAGCGTGGAAATGAAAGTCCTTTTATAGTGTGTGTGTGTGTGTGTGTGTGTGTGTGTGTGTGTGTGTGTGTGTGTGTGTGTGTGTGTCACACAGTTCTTTATAAGATGCAGTTCATAGATATCAACATCAATAACTTATTAACATGATAATAAATATGCAGCACTGAATATCACATGCTGACCTGGTTTTTATTGACACACACACACACACACACACACACACACACACACACACACACACACACACACACACACACACACACACACACACACACACACACACATGTGCTTCCTGGTTAAATTACAGGATCTGTCTCCTTTTATTTCAGTCGAGCAGCTCGTTGTTCATCCCAATAATGAGATGTGGACATTTTAACAGCGTCGCTTGCAGCTGCATGAGTCGCAGTCATAAAGCACGTGACCGACATTTGCATGCTCTTATCTAGCACTAAGACTCGAGTATAATTAAACCTTAAAATAGGTTTTAACCTCTGAACTGTGATAGAGAATACTGAACTGAACTGTTTAGATGAGAGCATTTCTTTTCTTCAATCCCTTTTTTTTTGTCATTTTTGCTAATTTCTGGGCTCTGTGGAGCTTTAACAAATACACACACCATGATTAGATTTTTAACGACAGGATCCATGCGTGCATGATTACAGCACACACCGGTGCGTGATTTTATCACAGGCCCGTTTATGCCGATCCCCGAGACAAGATGAGAAGATTATACTCCTGATTCCGTGTTTTTTTTTCTTCTATATGCATATGTAATATATACTCTAAATCTGGAGAGCTGTGAGTTTGAGCGTGTTGCAACAAGATCAGTTCAACACACAGCTTCTCCTTCTGAATGTTAATGTAACATATAAGACGGTGAAACAGCAACGGCGCTTTGAAAAAGAGACGAACGGCTATAAAGACACAACCACGGCATTTGATTTCATTCCTCTTAAAATGAACGAAATCCCAGAACATTTGTACTTTTGTATTTACTTTAGACGAGTTTATTTATACTTACATTTAGGTGGCAGAGTGTCTTAGTCAACAACACTCGCTCACACCTCCAGGTTTAGGGGTTTGAATCTTGCCTCTGGTCTGTGTGGGTTTCCTCCTGGTACTTCAGTTTCCTCCTACAGTCATGCCCAAAGACATGCACTGTAGGCTGATTGCTGTTTCCAAATTAGTCTTAGGTGTGTGTGTGTGTGTGTGTGTGTGTGTGTGTGTGTGTGTGTGTGTGTGTGTGTGTGTGTGTGTGTGTGTGGTTGTGCCATGTGTCGAGCTGGCATTCCATCCAGTGTCTACCCCCCAGCGTCCACACACAGGATAAACGCCATGGAAGATTAACAGATGGATGGATGGATGGTTATATTTCAGTTTGTGGAAACACATTAATTCTTGATAGATTCTCACTAATACCAGATTATCTATAAACAATCACATACAGATTTCTAGGTTTTTGATAAACGGCAAATCACAAATTCTTCTGCCCTGAAGATGTTGAAAAATTATTGAGACATCATCGTTTCATTTCACTCATTTGGAGCCGACACCACAGTGATCACGCACCTGTGAGTGAGCTGTTGCTATAGAAACGGTAAAATAGTAGAACGAGTGAGATCTGCTTTTATACTGTAGAAAACTTTTCCCGCACCAATCAGAATCCTGCTTTCTACAGACGAACGGCATAATTCCTTCCCCAGTCATTTATCCCCCCCCCCCCCCCCGCCAAACCCCCAGTACTTCCCCGTTTCAGCATCAGCCCAACATCTGTAAAAGATTGATCTCTCAAAGTGATTAGCTATTAAACTCACTGTCATGGACTTATTTGGCTTGTGGCGTTATGCCATTTCTTACTTCCTGCTCAGTTTGAGGGGAAAATAATGACTGGGAAATCTGGTCGAATCTTAAACCGTAGGAGGATCAATCCACAGGAACCAGTGCGCTTAAATTGCTTTACAAGATTGCCTGGTCTAAAGGAGATCGACAGACATCATTATTTCCTCTCAAATCATTTATATGGCGTACCTACATAAATACGTCTGTAGTACAAGCTGCGACGGGATTTACGAACACTTTCAGCTTTCGATTGTTGGGTTAAATTTGCAACGTTTATTTAAGCATCTGTGTTTGGAAGAAGAAACCGCCATAGTATTATAATAAATCCTATAACATGCTTTTTAAGGGTGATTGATGATCATTCAAAGGGGAAAAACAATTACATCAATTACATCACAGGTGTGTGTGTGTTTAGAGTCGCAGGGCACTGGAAGAACATGCACACAGAGACAGGAATCGAACCTGCCCGGGATTCGAACCCAGACCCTGGAGGTGTAAGGCGACAGAGCTAAGCACTTCACCACCATCATCCCACACATACTGTAGATACACACAAAATTATATTACACGGTTATACATGAATTAGACATAAATAAGATATTAAATACCCGAAAATTGTATGTCTGTCTGTTTGTATCTCTGTATGTCTGTCCAGCCAAATTTTGTCCCATCATCATGCAACGCCGGTTCAGCAGAATGTAATGAAGCTTTTCCCGTCCTTCTGTATTTGCCTGAAGTTAAACCTGCGCCTACATCAAAATGTGCATCAGAAGGGAAGATCTTCCCTTCCCGCAGCGGCCATCGCTCTTGGGACGACTACAGCACTTTTGCCCTCAAAGTGGGCGTGGCTATATGCGTCACTCAACAGATCCAGTCAACGCGATAGTTTACTGTAAATACACAGAGTGTGTGGTATATATAACGCCCCTGTGAAGCACCCAAACCCTCACAAAACACAAACACTCAGCTTATCTTTAGCTTTAACTGATGAGCTCTTTCTAAAGTCTCTGACATTGAAGGGTACTTACGCTAGTCACCGAATAAATGAAGGACGCTAGCATAAACTGGCGGTTGAGCACAGCGATTAGCATTGCCGAGGCGGAGCGTACCGCTGGGATTCAGGTCAGTTGACGGCACTTTTATTGGAAATGAAGCTCAGCAGTCGGGGGTGTTCCTGTTTGCCGGGTCTGAAGCGAACAGCAGTTTTCTTTCCTACGGATCAGCGGAGCCGAGTGCCGCCTCTCTGCCCTTCCTATGAATTTTACATGAGATCAGATGGCTAAACTGAAAAAGAGAAGGTTATCTGGTTGATCTGTTTTCTTCTTTTCAGAGATGAATGACTAATTGTGTGGTCAACTGCATCCTTTAAGAGAAAGGCATTAAGCATTGCGGCATCGGGCGACAGGATGGGCTACAATCGCTAGGAAGTGCTGTAGAGCCTGTTAATGAACCAGGAAAGGGTCTGGTGAGGAACAAAGAGACCTGAGTAGACCAAAAAAAACAGAGAGTAAACAAAAGTAATTACCAGAACATTGCGCGTGAAAACAACAAGGGTTGGTCCACATCCTGAAGGAAGCTGGAGCTCGAGACGGACATGTTCGTAGGCCGTGATGCAGGTGCAGTGCTGATTCCTGGGGTTCATATGACACGCAGTTTATATGCTTCAGTCTTTGTGTTTAAGAAACAATCGAGCAGTGCAGGAGTGATGTGAGGTTTCATCGCTCAGCACCGTTCAACTCTAACGATTGTGTAATTATGCCAACATTTTATGTAGTGAGAAATGTGTTTCTGTAGCATGGAACCAAGGAAGGAGTCTCCAGTGCGAGCACTTTGTAACAGTCTGTGCTAAAGCTATAAGGTGAAGACGGAGGGGTTCAGGCTGTGTGATGTCTCTGCTGCCCTGCTTTTATCTCATGTTTATTTGCAAGAGAGGAAAAAGAAGGAGAAAGTTACTGCTGTGGTTTAGAGATATTATTCATTTCAAAATAAGTTTTTTTTTGTTTTGTTTTGTTTTGTTTTGATAATAAAGGAACATCTGTAAAATGTCTCGCTGCTGTACTCCAGGTTATTTTGCACTCGGGGTTTGATAGCTGATTCTGCTGTGAACATTTAAGTGGTTGTATAATGGCAGAGATAAACACATTTGGTACTTATTTTATCTGCCATATGTTTAGAAATCACCATTTAGAAGACATTTGTGAAGGAAAAAAAAAATGCAATAACACACTCAACTGCAGGCCGAAGTGGTTCAAATTTACTTCCAGTAATATAAATGATGATACGAAGCCGAATAAATGCAAAAACTTTCTACATTAAATGATTTAAAGTTTATCTTAAACTTGTTTATTAAACCCTTCATAAAATCTGACATGTAAATTAAATTCAGCTTTAACTTACAGTTTTACTCAAGCAAGAAATAAATAAATAAAAGTGGCATGAAAACATTTATAGTTATTACTGCAGGGAAAAAAAAAATCCTCGCGCTGCTTAAAGTCAGTCACACGTCCTGTATTTTTGCTCCCTAAAAACTAAAACATTCTCGTTTTTAACCTTTAATGTCCAACAATGTGAAATTAATTCTAGCAAGAAGTATTACAAGCTATTAAAAATATTTTGTATGTGGTTTATTTGCTTAAAAGCATGTAAAAAATTTAATGATTGTACTTTTTTTTTTTTTTTTTGCAAAAAGCTATAACTCCATCTACAATTGGATTGTCCAGGGGTGAAGGTAGGTTTAAATTCTTACTGGGACTATATAGCCAAAATAAACCGTGGAAGGTGGCACGGTGGCTTAGCGGTTAGCGTTGTCTCCCTGCACCTCCAGGTTTCAGGTTCAATTGCCGCCTTTGTGTGGAGGCTCTCCCTGAGTTCGGTGGGTTTCCTCCAGGTGCAGCTTGGGCTAACTGGCTTCCCAAATAAGTGTGTGTATGTATGTGTGTGTGTGTGCCCTGCAATGGATTGGCACCCCTGGGATACCCTACATAACAAAGCGGGTTAGGAGGAAGAATATGCAATAATTTTTTAACAAAAATTCCTGTATAGAATAATTATAATATATGCATGTATACTTTTAACAGAAATTGTAATTATGCAGGGTGGCATGTTTTCGTACTGGTTAGCACTGTGGCCTCAACCTTCCAGGGTTGAGGGTTTGATTCCCGATGCTGGGCCTGTGGGATTTGCATGTTCTCTCTGTGCTTGGTGGGTTTCCTCAGGCTACTCCAGTTTCCTTCCACAGTCCAAAGACATGCAAATTAGACTAACTGGTCTGTCCAAATAACCCATAGTGTGTGTGTGTGTGTGTGTGCTCTGCTATGGACTGGTACCCTGTTGAGGTGTGGTGTACCACGCCTTGTGCCCCAAGTGCCCTGGGGTAGATTTCAAGCCTCCCTTGACTCGTACAGGAGAGGCTCTGTAGGGAATGAGTGAGTGAGTGTAATTACACAGTTCTAATGAAAAATATAAAGTTTTTTAAATCAAGGCATAAAAGACTCAGCCATGTAGAGAGAGGTAAGAGCAGCACTAATTGTTAAACAAAGTAATAAAATTAGGATAATGTGTAGCTTGGCATCTTTTAAACCCGCCATAAATGAATAATTTACAGCTGCTGACACCATAAACTGACCTGTAGGCTTCAGAATCTGCAGGAATGATGTCTCAGTAATTACTTCGGAGCTTTGATGTGAAAGCCAGTGGGATTCTCACCTGGGTCCTTTTAAATTACTTTCCCCAAATGGCAACTTGATAGGACTCACCCCATCTTTTAAAAGGCCAACCCAATCATACATAAAGTGACAGAAGTAATTCCCAGTGCGTCCACGGAGCATCTAGAGGCACCTGGCCAGCTGCCGAGGCTCGAGTGTTACCTTGGCTTGATGTCTAATTTGACAGAAGCGTCTTCACACTGAGACACATCGCGATTAAACGAGGAGATCTTATTTTTTCGACATGTGAACTTTGGCATCTGGTTTGTGGCGCTCTAAGTAGAGGGTGATTGTTTCTCTGCGCAGCCTGTTTCTGCAGCTCTAACTGGTTTTCTAGCTCAAAATCAAAAGCTGAAAAATCTTTAATATTTTATAACGTCTTGCATGTTTGTAAGTTTGTCCACATGCTCGCTCTTTTTTACATTAGTAATTTTCAGTAACAGTCTCTATTAACCCCAATTATACTCATAACATTCCTCGAACATCGGGCCTCATCCAGCAACATTCTCTGAAATATTATATTCATTTTCTAAAATATAAGTGTAGTTAAAGTCAGGTGCACCAAATGTTGTTAATCATCCCAATCTGCTCTTACTCAGACGGGCTAAGCGATGAATCCCACTTGATCTTACTTAAGAGTCACATGGGATTAGTATATGATTAGCATGTTGTTTGCATGGGCAACGCCCCCTTAACACTGTGTAAACGTAGGTGCGTGTTGTGAGCAAAATCAGGCACAAGAAGTGCAGAGATGCCACCAAAGAAAGCAATCGATTTATATGTTGTGTACTGTCCATATCTGCTACGATAAGATGATTTTAATTATATTTTTCCACAAAAACACATGAAATTAAAAGATGGGGTACTAATTTTTGAACATGACAGTAACTAAGTATGTACCAACATTTTCAGGTACATCTATTTATCTATGTAATGTGTCTGTAAACGTTCAACGAGATGTTGCACATAACCCGATAAGTCAAAATCATTAGTTATTGATTATTTATTGATTAGTTGTTGTCCCTTGTTTATGTAACTGTACATGTGAACTCACTGGAGGTAATGTTGTGAGTGTCGACATCACATCATGTCAGCTTTAGGTTTGGTCTAAGAAAGCATTTAAGTCAATCATTTCGATTTGTCTCATTGGTATTTACAGCAACCAACCAACCAACCAACCAACCAAATAAACAAACAAGCAAACAAATAAACAAGCAAACAAATAAACAAACAAAGCCCAGCTCTGTTACTGCCTCATTTCTGGCTAATTAAGCTAATTATTTCAGTTATTAGACTTTAAACAGAAACTTTTATACTTTTTATAACTTTATTGTTTATATTTTCTGCTAGGATGATCTTCAAACCCCAGAACAAAAGCTAATCAGTCAGTGACCCAGTGAGATTCTGTTTTCCAGTCGAAAGCTTTTATCTGTTCTTTTTGCTTTCTTTTTTTTTGGAGATTGTTCTGTGCTCAGTCTTGGAGTTACACCCTGTAAGTGCTGGTTGTTTCAGGCCTCAGGGTCTAGTTTTCCCTTGGTCCTACTGCTGCGTTTTTGGACAGTATTTGGATTACAATTCCAGCTTTACAGTTTGTTTTTTCCTTGATTCTTGACTTGACTAGTGTCAAGCTTGTTTAAGTTTTTTTTTTCTTCCTGCTACATGCTCTCCTTAGATTCAAGATTCAAGATTCAAAGAACTTTATTAATCCCAGAGGGAAATTGCTTAGTCTTGGTTACAGTTGCTTTGATGTGTTTACCTGGAAGAAAGGAAAGGAAAGGGATAGCTTAGACAAGGAAACACGACTAGGGAAAAAAATAAAAATAATAAAAATAAATAAATAGAAAATAGAATTAAATGTAGCACACAGTAAGTTACAGTAAGTTACATATTGCACTAAAAATAACTAATATACAGATGTTGCACTTGGAATGGAAATGGAAAAGAAAGAAATTACACCAATGGTACTGGTAATTGGATGTTGCACATTGGAACTGATATTGATCTAGCTATAGGTCTAGAGCTACACTTTTTATGTTATTGGTTTAAGTCCTTATTTTGGGACTAACTTATGCAATTAATGCAGAATATGATTGATAATGCAGATCATGCAAATACAATCTAGCCAAAACATTGTGAATGAACAACGTGGCTTGTAATGAGAATGTAGCCTTACAGCCTTATTTTTAAATCCAGATTTCATACATAATCCTGCTGACCATCGTAGAAACCAGTAGAATCTATAACAATGTCGCACAGTTTACAGTTGTTACCCTTTGGATGGTTATGGTGCAAATGTATTT
Source organism: Clarias macrocephalus (assembly GCA_011419295.1). Classification (NCBI taxonomy): domain Eukaryota; kingdom Metazoa; phylum Chordata; class Actinopteri; order Siluriformes; family Clariidae; genus Clarias; species Clarias macrocephalus. The sequence goes on from JAAGKR010005643.1 coordinate 27,694, forward strand.
TTGATTTTGATTACACACACACACACACACACACACACACACACACACACACACACACACACACACACACACACACACACACACACACACACACACACACATTATCTATGCTGCTTATCCTGTTTAGTGTCACAGGAGGCCTAAAGACTACCCCAGGGTACTTGGGGCAGTAAGCAGGGTACACTAGTAAGAAAGGGTACTAGGCGGTGCACACAAGCATACAACCCACTCTGCCAGTGGTATATCGCCACCGTCTACTACCATCTAACATCAAACTACTAACATCTAAAAACTGTTACTGAACTAAAATCTCTTACTGAAGTTTACTTACTTACTCTTACTTTAATTAGCACTTTAATTGAAAAAAAAAAGTATATTTGTGTGGTTTTCTTACTATTTCATCTAAAACAGGGTTCTTAGACTAACAGACTAATACTATTCTTAGACTCTGACAAACTGAATCAGGATAAAGAATTTTTCATTAACAGAGATGTAAAGTAGTTCTGTACGTTGCTCTGGATAATGGTGGCTGCCAAATGCTATTAATGTTAATGTAATTGTATTTTATGGGTTTCTGCATTTTTTTCTGTATATGTGGCATAAAAACAAGATTGCTCCCTATCTGACTACCTTTGGTGCTTCCTCCAAGAGTGTGAAAAGAGGTTGCACTCACAATGAATATTAAACAGAAATACACCTCAGAAGCATTTTTTTTTGTATTACTTTACCATAGCTATATTTAAGGCAACAGTATTTGGTCTCATATCAAACAGATATATGGTCTATTTGAAAGCATTTCTGCATATGTGTTATACATTTACAGTATTTGACATATGTTTCTTATCTAAAGGAACCTTCAAAAGTCTTCAGTAGTCGCCATTAAAATGTATCCTCACATGCTAGTTAGTACAAAATCAAGCATCTGAATGCCACCTGTGGACAGAAATGGGAAGATGTTCTTCCCGTAAAGGGGAATACTATATGACTGAGTAAGAGCAGAAAATGATTGTTGGTTAGCTTTCTCGAGGATGTCAGATGTGATCTGGGACTTCTCGGGGGGATTATGAAATCTTGACATTGGAATGAATCTCCAGGTATGTACGACAGCTCAGTTGAGTGTGATTTGTTTCCTGGTTACATGATAAGATGCCAAGCAGATAGAATAGGATCCATGCAGAAGCACTGAAGAGGGAGAGAAGCAATGAGTTGAGTGTCATCAGCGTAGCAGAGGTATGAAAAAGCATGCGAGGATATGACCTCCCTGAGAAAGCAGGTAGAGTGGAAGAATAGATATATTTGCATATACATGTTTTCATCCAATTCCAGGTCTGCTCAGCTGGTGCTGAGGCTGGGTATGGAGCTATGAATTCCCTCTGATCAGACATGAGCAGATTCCCGGATGGGAATGATGAGCTCATACAGTATATAAAGACAGCTCATTTTGATAGAGCATGAATGCATCTTACATATTGTACATGTATGATGCTCCAAACTTGTAATAGTTCACAAAAAATGTTAGCCAGTTGTTTGCCAGTACCATCAGGTACTCTGGTTTCACAAGCTAGTTGGTTATACACTGGTAAATTTAAGTGTTTGTCCACCACCTCCATGGTTTAATCTCCTCAACTTTTAATTCTCCAAACTGGTCAGAATTTCTTTTAGAAGCACTTTCACCCCTTAACTGTTGGTTGCCAGGTCTACTAGTCATGGATAGTTAGCTTAACCAGTTGTGGAAGGATTTGGGGTGGTGGAGGAAAAAATAACTGGTTAAATAAACAGATTATAAAATTGTGTTTGTGGAACTGTTGTATAAAAGCAATATCATACTTGTTGTCATGTTGTGCTGTTGTACTGAATGTAGTCACCACCAAATCCCTCGCTCTCATTGATATCACTTAAATATAGAATAGAGATCATGTCATGAAGAAGAAACAAACGCCTCTCAGGCTTGAAGCTATACGGGTCAGTGGTACAATAATGAGATTTAGAGGGAACTAGGGTCATTTTTTACATGGCACCCATTTGCTTGACGTTGTGAGGTTATGCGGCGACTCTCATACAGATGCCAGCTGCTCCTTTTTTAGTTGCTCTAATTGCTATTCAACTTTAGTTCTAATTCTCTGTGGCCATGTAAAACCATCCCAGATGGTCCAGAAACACATGTAAACAAATATATTCAGACCAAGCCACCATGGAGCCCTCTGTGAATTACAAGTGGCTTTGTGTAAAATAGCCGGTGATGACACACAGAACGCAGCCACGAGAGACAACGTGGGCACTTTGCTTGAGAAACTAGAGAGGCTCGAGTTAGCACAGAACGTGCCTGATTTGGACTTCAGATCTTGAGTTAAGCACAAGCCTTCATCAGTTAGACTTGGTGAGAGATGTGGAATTGATTAGAAGCAGTTTTAGCCTGTGTGATTTCAGTAATACTTTAAGATTATGATTTGTTACACTGCATGAGACGATCTCAATAAAATCTGGGGTTAATGATAGAGTACGAAAGCCTGGGTGATCATTTCAGATTTTATGATGTTATCCTTTAACAACAGACCTGCCGGTAAGGAAAATCACTTTGTTGTCCTTGCATCATCAGTCATGGCTGATGGAATGTAAGGAGCTGACGTGCAGCTGGGTGGCTCTGTGGCCGAGCCGTTAGCACCACCTTCAGAGTGAGAGTTCGGCTCTCAGTTCTCAGTTTCAAGTGCATGGTGTTTGGATGTCTTTCCCAGGCTTGGTGGGTTTCCTCTAGGTTCTCTGTTTTCTCCCACAGTCCAAAAACATGCTGATTCATGGTTCCAAATTGCCCCGAGTCTGTTATTGTGTGTGTGAGAATGTGTCCTTGTGATCATCAATGGGTTGGCAACCCATCCAGGGTGTCCCCTGCCTGGAGTTTCTTGGAACAAGCTGCAGCTCCCCTTTGACCCTACGCTGGATAATTGGTGTGAAAAATGAATGGATGGATTTGAATCTGTCTTTTATTTTTAATCCCACATTTATCTATTGCTTATGTGTTGCTTAAAGCTTAATACAACCAAGTTGAAATGTTTGCACTGTGGTGGACCAAATTCGTTTATGACCAGTTGTTTGTAAAATAGCAGATTTATACTGTAGTTGTACATCACCGTTTAATCCCAGTTGGTCAAATTGATCTAGTTCAAACTAGATTCAGAATATCAGTGCTGCTGCTTGATGGACATGAGGATCCATGCTGTGCACCTTAAGTTTCAAAAGTGTTGATATCACAGAGCATGTTACAAATCAGTAAGCTCTTTAATGGTGTAGCTCCGAGCCACCTCGGCCGGGATCGTCATTCAAGGACGTACTGCGTTCTGTAAAACGTTTGCACGCTTCAAATGTTCCATCTAAGAGTCTCATCAGGGTCCTGCACTCGAAGTCTTCTGTAAATGTCAATCGCCTTCATTTACCAGAAATTTCATCCCGATATGAATTGAACACCCCTCACCTTTTCACAACAATTACAGATTTTAGTTTTGTGCCTCTTAGTTTGGGTGTCATAAAACATTCTGCAGGGATTTTTCCTTCTCCTTTGTAAAGAGGTCTGGCTGATCTGTCCATTCTCATGTTTTACGTTTTATTTGTAGAGCACGAGTCAAAGCAGGTATGGCTGCCTAATGGAAAGGAATTGATTTTTAATGTTCCACCTTGTCTCTTCATCCTGAGAATCCATGTGACATAATTACACTGCTGAGTCAATGAAGGAATCCATCACGCTGTCCAGTTTCAGAAGGATATAACCAGTCATATAGAACATTAATAGATAGGGAGTCGGGCTGGTGCATGGATAATTTCATTCACACCAGACGTAACAGGAGCAGCACTCTTAATCAAAAAGCAAAAGGCAATGAAATGAATCCTTACTTGTAGAGCACCACACTTGATTGCATGATTAAAAATAACAGGTGTCTTCTTGTGTGCTAATCAGGCCATCTCTTTGTCATTAATTAGGAATTTTTTAAAGATAGTCCATTACATGTGATGACAGAATTGAACTGCAGAGCGTTTTACAAGCAAATCATACATTATTTAGAAAAGATATATCAAAATGTGCTTTCTCAAATGTGCACTCTGAGTTTGAAGCTATTAGCCAGTGTGGAGTACATGGGATGCTCTGCTGCATTTGATCAGCCTGCTGGAATGTTTCATTCTACACCAATGTGTGTGTGTGTGTGTGTGTGTGTGTGTGTGTGTGTGTGTGTGTGTGTGTGTGTGTGTGTGTGTGTGTGTGTGTGTTTTCTTTTTCACTGATTGATTACACTGCAAGGAAATGCATGTGATTTGTGAAGCTTTTAAGCCATGCGTTTGTGGCCTCACTACCACCCAGAGATAGATTTGTGTCTTTAGAGTATATATTTATTTACTTTATTCTATTCTGGAATACAAACATTTTAGGATCATTGTGCCATTTAGCCCATATCAACCTTAATTATTTTGTTTATTATTATTATTGCAATAAATAAATAAACAGGCATAAAATATAAGAGTATACTAGGTTGATTATTAAAATTAACACATTTTATATACACTAGCATCTATTCTAACAGTATGTGAACAGTAGGAGCAGTAATACATTCACCTAATAACATTAAATCATTAATGATCCCTAAAACAAACCCGTACATTTTTTGAATGGTTCTGTACATATCAGGGATAAGACTGAGCATCAGTGGTGATGGAGAACCCCGGGATCATCACCAGGAGACACCTGACGTGTCTGAGTGGTTGATGTAATGATATTCCGGACTCTTACTGATGCAGGTGCTGTATAAAGCCGGCCAGCCATGTTTATTATTAGTAAGCTGCAACCGCAAAGCAAGACAAGCCCAAGGGACTGGACTTTTTTTTCTTCCTTTCTTCCAGAGAGCATTATACTAGACGCTTTAAGCACCAGACTGCACAATAAATCCCCCCAAATAAACCTTTCCCTATAACTGATTAACTTTATAATGATATAAATTTTTCCAAAAAACATATTACTTGTGTGTCTAAAAGGTTTGACAGCAGAATGAGACACGTAATGACTTTTTTTTTTTTAAATAACAAGTTCACAAAGAAATATGCATCCTTATAGATAATATGTTGTTCAAGTTTTTCCTTTGAGTCACAAGGATGTTAAAAAGCACGAACGCCCAGTTGCATTGTTAAAATTGTTTGAGTTATAAAAGTGTAAATTTTGTGTCATTTTGCAAAAAGCTAAACTCCACCCGGCAATTTGAACCTATTGATGAATCAGGCTGCAGTCGTGTTTGTGATGTTTGACCATTCAATGTGCTATCAATAATATGTTAGCTGAGCTTTAATTAAAATAAATAAATTAATAAATAAAAGTAAGAAGCAATCTTGTGTTTTGATTGTGGTTTTGTATCAAGTCCAACATAAAATAGTGGGTAAAAAAATAGATTAAGGTAAAACGTGTTGAGTTTTCTTGCATTGCGAACCATATTAATGATTTAAAAATGATTTTGAAGTACCAGTTTCACGTTAGCACATGATGTCAGATTGCTATCGTAGTACAGTTGTGCACCATTTAACATCCATTCCAGCATCATGTCTATAACATTCCAGTAACAGCCAGAACAAGTAACTTTAACAGCTTTCTACACACAGCACGTGTATGTTGTGTGTCTTGTACACAAATCACATAACGTATGGCACACAGTGGGAGACGCAGACTCACATCATAGTGTAAACATCCTTGTTCTTGGCTTTAACATTCTCCAAAAATCCACTAAACACATTTAGTTCACTCTTGGCAGCTGCTTTTTTTGCACAGTTTTGTTTCACTGATCACATGACAGAAAGAAGCAACACGATCAGGTGGTCATGTCCACAAGATTTTAAAATAACAGTATAAAGCATTTTTTTTATTATTTTTTTTGTTAAACCTTTATAAACAATCATGTTTTTCAGAGAATAATATTTTTCCTAAATGGGTAAAAAAAAAAAGTCTGAGTGTGGCATTTGAAGCATTTTGCTACCAAACTGTTTGTACCTATTGTCATCGTTACGTCCATCACTCTAAGGCACAGGTAGGTATAAAGAGCTCTGAGCTACATTCAAATGCCTTTAACATTTACACTGCATGCATATTTAAAAGTGTAAATCCACAGGGACACAAATGGCCTCGCAGTGGTTATGTCCTCTGACTCCGGGAGCATCGTGAACATTTTTCTACAGCAATAAAAAAAAAAAAAAAATGCATGTGCCTTTGAGGCAGGGCAAATCCAATCCCTCACGGCAGCAGGGTAATAATTACATTGTGCAACCATGGCTAGCAGGGAAACATAAGAGAGCTGCATGCTCAATAGCAGGAGAAAGTAAATGTGCTGTTAGTATGCTTCACTGTGCACTAATGCATAGTTGTATTTTTTTTCCACACGGTGACACCAGTTCCCTCAAGTAAACCCTCTGTGCAGTTCTATGGAATCAGTTATAACTCCCATGTGTTTCACCACACTGACCACAGTCAATAAACCATCCTTACAGATTCTTTTATTGTTTTTTTATTCGCTTTGCCTGCCGCAGTGCAAACTTTAATTTGAGACAATTCCGTCACATACAGTAAGGATCATATTTTAATCATATTTAAATTCTATGATGCTTGATGTGAACATGTGTATCATGTGTGTGTGTGTGTGTGTGTGTGTGTGTGTGTGTGTGTGTGTGTGTGTGTGTGTGTTTATTTAAAGATCTACGCACTATATACAGTAACTCCAGCCATTGGGAAATATCTAAGCAATATTCTAGCAGAAACACCAGCACAAGTATAAAGAAAAAAAATTTATATATATATATATTATATATATATATATACACTGCTGCCATATCTATAGTTTTTCTTCCCTTTTCCCAAGGGTGATCATTGTGTATTGTGCCTGCTATAGTTTATCCAGAGTGGACTGTGCTTAAGGCTGTAACTCATACCTGAAATGTAGGTTTTGTGACCTTTCTCCAACTGGCCAATACAGCTATACATATTGGATTCCCCCCCCCCCCCCCCCCCTCAACACCTCTGGTGACAAAACTCATCCACCTCCTTGGTGGCTAGAAAGCCAGCAAACAATTTATGGTCCATTTTTGATAGAGAAGCAGGCCTGGCTGTGGAAGAGGGAAATAAATAATATTGTGCACTGAGCAGCAGTTACCTGAATTTTCCCCAACATATAATTACACTGAAGCCAAAGCCAGGTTCTGGAAAATAATACATAATTGAGCTTTGCACAGAGAATCACACTGCCTAAGATGGAGATCAAAATCCCTTCCCACTGAGCTTTAATATTTCCCTTAACTGAACCTTTTAACAAAGAGAGGAAAAAATAAATAAATATCAGAAGAGAGGGATATTAATTTTCCCGCGTCTCTTTGTTAAAAGATGAATGTTTGCTCCAAACCACTTGTACATTTATGCATAATTTATCCGTAAATGTGTGTAATTGTTACTTTTACATTTACCCGAATTCCACAAATGTGTGTAATTGTTAAATAATTGAGATGTTAATTAACATGTATGGAGTCTCCAGGCTGATATACGTAACTTTACGTCTGCAGGACAGAGGAGGTCACACGCCTGTTTATTGTCTCACTAACACAGCAAGCTGCATTTTATGAGAAAACAGAGAATGATGATGAAATGATTGTTTATGAAGGTTCCACAACATTAAATATAACTAGAATTGAAGTAAAAGCGTTAATGCGCTGCTCAGGCATGTTTTACACAGACAGTTAAGTTAATACACACCAATCTGCCATGATATTAACACGACCGCCTGGTGAACTGAACAACATTAATGATCAATTATACCCAAGTAAACCGGTCACAAGATCACAGGCATCTAAAGCTCACCCATGCCAAAGGCCAGAACACAAAGTGCCCCACTGCCCACAACACATGAGACCCAGCAGGCAACAAGCCCAAGACCACTGACCCGACCTTCAGATTCACCAGGCCCCGAGCCGATCGAACCCCATGGGATGCACCGGACTAACAAGTCCATTCTACGGAGACCCGTCCCACCCAAAGGCTCCAATGCCCGTGTCCTGGTGGGCACACCATAGGCACAGGGGCAACCCAACAACCTCCTCTAGCAATGTTATAGGGGATTTCTGTGAGCCTTAGAGCTCTCCAAAATGTGCCTGTTATTCTTAAACACATTATTTCAGTGTCCAGAGCCTCAAAATGGACTTCCCCTAAACACCCTTTTGTGCAGGTGCACTTCCTATCCAATTAAAACACAGAAACCAGAAATGGCTGCAGAAATATCCTTTTAAACCCACTCATATTGGGGAGATTATCTTTTGTGTTTTTTCCAACCTGGATTTTGGACAAAGAAAACAAACTGAATTTTTTTTTTTATTATTATTAATATTATTTTTATTTATTCGTTTTCAAAATAAAATTTTAACTGATTTATTGTATGTACCTAGTTCATTTTTATGACTTTTATTATACATATTTTCTAAGACTATAAATTGTATATCAGTACATACATATTTATTTATTTACTCACAACTACTAAATATTCATCCTGTTTCAGCATGTAATGCAACATAACAATGTTATTTATTTATTTTTAATAGCAAAACCGGACTGGAATTGTCTATTATTGAGAAAGCAGTGCTTTGTGAAACGTTGCATACACACACACACACACACACACACACACACACACACACACACACACACACACACACACACACACACACTGGGACACAAGACTGGGAGTTTTAAAGAAAGTTCAAGCAAACCTGTAAGATTCTCAAAAATAATCAAATAGTTTTTTTTTTTTAATAATTTATATGTTATAATTAAATATTTTTTTATAATAGCGTTTTTATAATTCTACTGTTTAATATCTAATAGTTTTGTTTACTGCACGGTGCAGAAGGCCTAGTCGTCTGGTCCTCTCTCGAACCTTCATCCTCTAGGAAATCGTCCACCTGTAGCATCGATCCTTAGTATTAATACTTTTCTGAGTACAAACCCTTGACATTTTGTTGACGTGTGAGGAACGACTGTGCGTAAGTGCGCTGCCAGTTCTCGGCTGGAAACCCCATCAGTCCTGAGGATCCATGAGCTCGATATAAACACGACCACATGCTGCTCTGCTCATAAAACACAGCTGTGAAAGCCACGAGCAGAAACCACACATCTGAAGTCAGAAGGAGATTATTTTATATATAAAGATTGAGAAATGTCCCAATTTACATCCGACTTGGTACATTATTTTCTCATTTTTCAGTTCATCGCATCCTTCTTCATCCCTGTTACAGTTAATTAAAGTTAAAATATATAAGAGATAATATTAACATTCAGAATTAATTCCTTAAGAGATCTTTTGGTTGTCTTCTATCTGGCAGGATAGGATTCGCCTTGTACCTCCAGTGTCCGGGTTCGATTCCTGGCAAGGTTCAATTCCCACCTCTGTGCGCATGGGGTTTGCATGCTACTGTATCCCTGTGCCTCATGCTCTAAGTCTCTTGGGATAGGCTCCGCCCCCTCAGAACCCTGGATACAGTGGTACAGCTGATGATGCCTTCTATCATTTTCTAATCATCATTATAAAAAAAAAAAAAAACATGATTCATACACAGATTTAAAATGTGATTTATACACATACAATATACACATGATTGTATAAAATATACACACATTTTCATACAGCGATTCTTACGTCATACAGCAGTGTTTCTCATCCTTTTTGGAGTACTGGACCCCCATCACATCTCAAACGAGTTTCATGGACCCCCTACCCGTGCTCTCATCCACCACCCATGACAATGATTTTCACATTTTAAAGCTAATTAAGATAATACATTTTTAATGACTGGTTATTTTATCATTTAAAATTAATCTTTGAACATTATAATACCATATGTAAATTAGTTTTTGTCACAGCAATTTCTTCATGCTTTAACTTAGATTGAATGTAATTTCCTTACTTAAACATACATTTAATGGATAAAATACTCAGCAATGATGAATTTGCATATTAAAAAACAGACATATAAGCAGTAATAAAACTTCACAGACAACCAATATTAAAATATTGTCATCTTAGATACTAAGAGCTGTTCATGTGTGTAGCCTTTTTTAATTGGTCTTGACTGTTCCGAAATTCGGAAAGTTTTCTGTAGAAAAAGTCTTCAGTTTTACCTACATATGAAGCATGTCTCGTTGGTAGCCGTCCTGATATTGACGTGCTTTTGTTCTGTCCTCTTTCCTTCTCTTTTCTGGTGGACTGGAATTTACTCGTTTTGTGTTGGGCCTGCTGGTTGATGGCCCATCATTTCTTTTAAGCCACCTGTCCATGGCCGCGGCTTTCCCCCTTGTGACAGTTCTCCGAAAATCGCGGCAAAATTCATAACGCAGTAAAACATTTTGTAATTTCAATCTTATTATTATTTTTTATTTATGGTTTTAGTAATAATAATCTTAATTCACATATTCAAAATAAAACAAAAAAAAATGTAGAAAAATAAAATTTTTAAATATTTTTAATGATTTTACGGACCCCCTGGTATTACGCCACGGACCACTAGGGGTCGACGTCCCCCCTGTTGGGAAACGCTGTCATGTGCTGTATGTGCTGTATGTTAGGCTCGGCTTTACCTCTGACACTGGGGACTCCTTCCATAAATTACAGTATACATACACACAATTCACCTTCTATAAAACTATATAAAACCATATAAAGTGTTACTACAAAAAGAGGTTCCGACCAATCAGATCTCTGAACTTTAAAGCCCTGTGGAATAATCAGTGCAGTAAATGCAGACCGGACGATACTAATGAGCCTGACTTTCTGACACGGCAGCTCGTTTTCTCGCTATTGCTCCGTTTCACCTCTGACCCCTGACCCCTGACACTCCATCACCTCATTCGTCTGATGTCCATCAACTCTTTTTCATGTTTTTTATTATTTTATTTTAATGTTGCCGCAGATCGACCGGCTTGTTAATGAACATGTCTAGTGGCTTCTCCAGGACTCGTCTTTGATCAGCTAGAAAATTCTAATTGCAATAAGTTTTGATGGTGCAGAAAGTAGAAGTACATGCGTCTTATACATGTTAATTAAGTAATGTTCTTACAAACGTGCCACATTAATTAGTGCCTTTTTATATGTCTTTGATGTCCTGTCGTTAATTTAATACAGTACACTGATACAACTAAGAGAATATTTTTACATATTAATGCTAATTAACAATTTATCCTCCATCTGTGTAGCCTTACATACACACATTATATAACTAAAAACATATAACAGTGTGTGCATTTGCTTAAATGGTAAAATACTGAATTTACATACTTCATGACTCTTGTGTAGACAAGCACAGCATCTTTCGCTTTGAATAATTTTATTCATGAAACATGGGAGCTAAAACAATTTACTTGAACCACACACTCCTCACTTAATATTTTGATTCTCGTTAATAAAACAAAAAAGTAACTAACTAACTAACTAAATAAATAAATAAAACAGCTACTGTATGTAATGTTAGCCTAGCTAGACTGCTAATTTATTACTTTATTAATGTATTATCTATCCTGAGATCTTTAGAACATTAGCCATATAGTTGTTTTTTTCTGGCAAGAATATTTAATTAATTCACTCAAGAAATTGTTTCCATTATTGTACTTGTTGTCTTATTTTTTTAAATCAAAATTTTAAATCTACATCTATTTTTATTTATATATTTTATTTTTGTTTTTTTGTTGCTTTAAAATTTGTTTGGTATATTTTACAATTTTATACACCAAATGTATATTTAAATATTTGTCAACAGGTGAGACAAAAGTTTATTCATGTAGCACATTTCATTCGTGATTCAAAATGTTTTATTAATAAAAAAATTGTATAAAAGAAAATTATATTAAATAAAGGTCAACAGAATTTTAAAATGAAAATGCAAATCAAATAATTTTGATAAAGAAAACTATTTTATTTAAAGGGTAAAATTTTTTTTTCAATATATATATTAAAAATATTTGTTTTTACAACATTTTAGACATTAAATCAATTAAATAAATACCTCTGTATAAACAAACATAAAAGAGCACAGCAGTAAAACTGTAAAATTGTATATACAGTACTGTAATTATTTTGACTGTATTTTAAAATGAATATGTTGTGCTGTAAAAACACACACACACACATACACACACTACAGTGTGAATGCTACACATATTAATATCCTGGGTATGACCTCAGTTAGCTGTTTGTCGTAGTTTTTTCGTGCTCGTGATTTGTATTCAGCGCCACAACGTGAGAAAAGCGATGGCGTGATCGCTCGCAATCTCTGGATTTCCTGCTGCTTTCTTGTCTCTTTTCATCCTGTGTGTTTGCCTTTGTGTGACTAAATATTGTGCATAAAGGAAATTTGTTTTTCTTATTTTAATAAAAGGAAAGTTTTACGTCACATCTCAGGAGTCTGCTTTTTTTTGTTCCTGTTTGAGTTTGTCCAAATGAAATGGAGACGTTACGGAGGCTAACAGCCGCATTTTTATCTTTCAACAAAAGCTCTGTGGTGTTCAAGACGGAAGACAGTTTTGAAGTTTTTGAGTGTTAAAGGCTTTAAGCGTCTGGCTTTTAATAGTAAAACTCCTTGTGACGATGCTTTGATAATTAGGATTTTGAATTTTCACAATTTTTTTCAAGATTTGTCCTGCCTGAACATGCAATGCAAATTATAATAGCAACATAACAATGGTATTATTATTATTATTATTATTATTATTATTATTATTATTATTATTATTATTATTATTATTATTGTTATTATTTTTTTTCTTTTTGCTTTTATAATTTGGATTATCAAAATGAAATATTATAGACTTCAAAGGTCAACTAAGATTTCTTTTTTTTTTAATAAAGGCAGTTGTTTTTACTATATAATAATAATAATAATAATAATAATAATAATAATAATAATAATAATAATAATAATAAATCACAAAACATTTAAATAATTTTCATTTAAGTTAATATATTATTATTATTAACATATTTTATACATAATAGAGAAATTATTTATTATGTATACTTTTGTACTTATCTACATACTTATACAATACTTACAGTACAGTATATATGTATTGCTGTTTTCATTCAACATTATTAGTTTTATTTTATTTAATTTTTATACCAAAATATATTAGTTTTAGAAATAAACATTTTCTAATATAAATATCTTAATTCCTTTATTATGCCCTCCACATAGCTTGGACATAAAAAACACACACACACACACACACACACACACACACACACACACACACACACACACACACACACACACACACACACACACAAACAAAAACAGTAAGAAAATAAGTAAAACCAGCGGAGCGCTTCTGGCTTTTTGAAGTTTATTTCTGTCCATGTGCGCGCGCGCGCGTGTGTGTGTGTGTGTGTGTGTGTGTGTGTGTGTGTGTGTGTGTGTGTGTGTGTTGGTGTGTGTGTCATGAGACTTGATTTTCTAGCTACATGATGCTCTTTGAAAACAAGTTTCTGAAGCCAAGCCACCCCACAGTGAGGCCACACACATGAAAAAGTAAAAATGTTCCTGCTTTTCGTTTTCTCTGCAGCTATGAAGTGCTGGAGAAGAAGCTGAAAGAGGCCTTCACAGAAAGAACGGGGATTTTACGCCAACTCTCGAAAACGTCAAAGGAGCTGGACAGCATAAAGGGCAACCTGCAGGTGAGGACACACGCCACGGTGAAGTTCAGGAATCAGCTTCAGCTGCGTGGACACAAGCCCCGCCCACCTGTCCATTACATGTCATATGCAAGCAGCACGTCCTAATTCACCCTCATGTCCATCTCACTAGGGGACTCCCACAATAAGGCTACTACTATTTTATTTTCTTTTACTTTTTTAAGTCTTGCAAACTAGAATGAAATAAAAAATTCTCTATATGGAAAAATTATACTTTTTAATTCAATATTTTGTTGTTTGTTTTTAATTTTTTTTTAAAGTTCTATTGTTTATGCTAATGCAAAGAAATTTTACTGGAAATGTGTAAAATCCAGCCAGTTCTGCTCATTATTCAGTCAGCGACCTTTTGCTGATTTGGATTTGAGATTCAGTGCTGAAAGTCGCTCAGAATACAAATTTACAGCTCACTGTTTCAAAACGAACAACAACAACAACAAGGAGAAAAAAAAATATATATATAATATAATTCTAAAAATACAAATATTTTAGACAAATATGAAAATCTCATTGTATCTTTAGTCTTTTGAAGTGTGCGCTCAAAAAAAAAACATCCATTAGAAAGTATGTACAGTATAGTGAGGAGATGGTTGTGGATCTCAGGAGGACGACACCAAACACAGTCTCAGACCTAGATGAGGAGGTGGAGGTGGTGGAGAACTACAGAGTTCACACTCACCACAGACTGGACTGGGAATGCAACACGGACGCTGTCTGCAGGGATGGACAGAGCAGAATCCACTTCTTCTCCACAAGGTCCTTTAATGTCTGCAGCAACATGTTGCAGATCTTTTATCAGTTTGTTGTAAGTGAGATCAACAGCACCAGAAGTGGTGACATCAGGAAAATCCAGAAACTCCTCTAGCACAAGGCTAGCACAATATTGGGCCCTTAACTGGAGACGAGGACGATACACAAGCTCTCCTCTCCATCATGAAGGACACCTCACGTCCCCTCCATGACCTGCTGGCTAAACAGAGGAACACTTCCCACAAGAGAATACTTCATCTCCGCTGTGACAAGGAACGCTACAGGAAGTCTTTTCTGACGACTGCAATGAGACTTCACGAGTCTCTTGTGTCAGGAGAGGAGGGAAGCTGGCAGAAATTCTAACTAAAATCCACTTCTAAAGTTGACACTGAAATAAATTTCCAAACTGATTAATTTAGAATGAAGTCTGGCTGTTGGTTTTCTGATAGCGTGACCCTGTTGCTTCTCTTCATTCATATGGTCTTTCTTTGGAACTGCAGAGCGTTTGGATTTATCCAAAGCGCTTGGCACGGCACTTCTGCCATGTTTGGATGGTGACGTCTAGCCAGAGCCTTTGTTGGTGCTACAGCATGGAGCTTCAGCTCTTCCTCCCGAGTCACCAAATCTCTGGGGAATCTTCATCGACTTTAAAAAGCCTTGAGTGTATTTGGTGTGTTATTTTTCTGGGACCTCGGCCAAAGTGCTATATAATTCTGAGACGGTGATCCCTGTCCTGCTGGATCTGCCATAAAACAACAATGATCAACAACCTTTTAATCTAGATAAATGATGTGCACATGGCCTTCCTGTAGCCTCTTTTCCTGTTTTTATTTTTTAATTTTTTTATTTCTTTATGAAGGGATCGAGCCTGAGTTTGACTCATCGTCATTAAACTTTGCTTGATGAGGCCCGTAGTGTTGGCACGGTGGCACTGCGGTCTGAACTCTGAGTTCCCGTGACATTTCCTTTAAATACACAGTGACACTTCCATCTCCATCAGGATTAGTCGCGGCGTTTGGTAACTTGGATTCTGAATGGTCAGACGCTGGTGATTAGTTTTCTATGACTGCAACTTTGAGAGTAGTGCACTTTGTTGCAGGGGGCCTGGAGCCTCTCCCAGGAGGCTTAGGGCACGAGGCCAAGTACACCCAATCCATCTCAGGGCACACACACACTCACACACTTATTCACACACTATGGGAACTTTGGGAACGCCAATTAGTCTAATCTGCATGTCTTTGGACTGTGGGAGGAAACCAGAGTACCAGGAGAACAAGAGGAAACCAACCCAGCACAGGGAGAAGATGCAAACTCCATGTAGAGACATATAATGGCTTCTTTACAGCCTTGAAAAGAAAGAAAGAAAGAAAGAAAGAAAGAAAAGCTCTATTTCTCAGTGATTAACCCTTCACCAATTTATCTGATTGATATTCAGAATCTAATCTAATCTATTCTAACCTAATCCAGAATCTATATTCTAAATCTAAAGGCATTGTTCAGATCTTCCTTATAGGTTCATTATGATGAACAATTAAATTCGCAGAATTCAGGAAAACATGTACTGAACCCTAAGAAGTTAAGTTGTTACGTTTGACAAAGAGTTTAAACTTCTGTGCTGTTTCTAATTAACATGGAAATGTGTGTGTGTGTTTTTTTCACTTTATTAAATAAAAAAAAAAATAAAAAATGGAGCTTGTTGTTGCTGCTGTAATATTTCATGGATGTTCCACAACAGTAAATTTAACAGTAATTTGCTAATGTATATACAGTAGCATGTCCTGTGGATGTTCCTGAATTTGAAATGTTGCTTGGAGAAAATCATGAGGTCGTGAGCAAAACCGTCGAGTTCAGTACAGCTCGTCATAGTCAGGAGAAATCCTAAGCTTCCCAAAAAACATTAACCACTGATGAAAATGTGCCATAAGTTATTTGTAGCTGTATTGTAGAAGCTTGTGGGTTACATTGTGTCTCACTATACATCTGAGCAGTTGAGGTTTAAAGGCCTTGTCCAAGGGTCCAACAAAACCTGGGATCTTCCAATCAGCGATCCAACATCTGAACCACTGAGCTACGCTTAACCACCAGGGGTCCAGCTGCCCTTAATCACTACCGGAGAACTTGTAAAAAAGCCTCTTATACAGGGGTAAGTAGCAAATTCATCAAAACGGCTAAAAGTGATTTGTGGCATGGTGGCTTAGTGGTTAGCACTGTCACGTCTCACCTCAATGGGTCGACTCCCACCTCGGGGACTGTGTGCATGGGGTTTGCATCTTCTCCCCATGCTTGTGGGGTTTCCTCCGGAACTCTGGTTTCCTCCCACAGTCCAAAGACATGCAGACTAGACTACATATTATATAGTAAATAGTTCTAATAGCTACTAAATAGCATGTTCTAATAGATACTGAATCCAATTACATTGTGTCATTTCAGAGCTCGTATGTCTCTGATGTTTGCCTGGTTCAGACGCATGACCTCAGAGAACCATCCAGAATATCGATTCAGGACAGAATAGGCTTCATCACCATCTCGGGTGATACAACACAGCATGGTTTATTACTCAGTAAATGTTTACTACAAAACTACAAAACACAATCACTTGTCACTTTTGTAAAAATGTAGAAGCGGAAAGTTAGAATTCAAACATCTTCAAACAAACAATAAGAAAATCATTTGACTTATTGAAAATCACTGAAATTAGACACAAGAACTTTTAATTCCTCCATTTAGTTTCTTTCAAGTCCAAATGTTTATTTAATTATTTCTCCATCATTTCCTTCTGTATGAGTCAGAAAGATGACTGAGATTTCACGACGTGGGGACAAACACGATGATTACACTTCTGTTCTCTCTCAGTCAGAGTCAGCTTTAGAAATCATTCGTATTTATTTAGCATCTGATCTGAATGTCGTCTGAACATCTCTCAGGCAACAGCAGCAAATAACAGACAAGACATCAACAAACTTTTCATTTTTTTCTCCTTTTGATTTCAGTCAATGAAGAATGACGACTCGGTGCCCAAAAAGGACGTACAGAGGATCCTGGAGCTGAGTCACAAACAAAGGTACAGAAATAGTTTCATCTGTTTATAATAGCTGCACAGTAGATAGTAAGCATTGCAACAGAACACTGCCAGACTTTGGATTCTGATTGGGCAGAAGATTTTAAGTAATTCTCTATAACGGCAGCTCGGAGAGCAGGACATTGTAATTAATGTACTCGTTGTCATTTCCATCGCAACAGCTAACAGCTAATTTGGGGACCACAAGTTTCTCTACTTATTTTACATAACATTTATGGAAGGAGTCTCCAGTTTTAGCTTTTTTTTTTTTTTGTTAAGTTGTGTTTTTTGTCAAATAAACTTAAAGAAAATAATAAAAGTCAGGCTGATGAGAAAACGACTGTTTAAGTGACTAGATTCACTTACTTTGTTTATGGAACAATAACCCTAACTATAAACGGATTAAAAATGTAAATTGCTGTAGCATAAGAGAAATTCAACATTCCGGGAGGTACTTTTATAGGACAATAATTAACATTGGGGTGGCAACAGTAACCCCGAGTCCATCACAGTATCACGTTCTCAGCTACTGTATATTCCCAGAAAATCACATCATGTGTGTTATGCTGTGCGGATGGATTGTTATGTTCTAAGTTAGATCATTTGGACTTGGGGGGGGGGGGGGGGGGGG
>JAAGKR010005644.1:2985-49177 GCA_011419295.1 Clarias macrocephalus
CCAGAAAGTTTAAGTTTATGTATTTTATTTTTAAAACAAAAATCCAAGATTTCCTTCTGTTTTACAGGAGGCGTTGTTTTCCTTATTGACGTGCTTTGCGTTTTTTGTCCTACCCGTATTCGACAAATCCGTATTCTTGTCCTGCGATTGGTTGGTTTTCCAACGCCCTCGAACTCTTCTGTATCATTTTTAACAAATCATGAATGAGGAGGCGGGACTTTTGAATAATACGGGTAGGAAGCAAAATAACGAACACTTGAAGGTTCAAGGTGCCGTGCTAGTCACCTTGATGATGTCTTTAGCCACTATGGTTTAGTGTTTTTTCTCTCTCGCTAGGGTATTTATTTAGGTTTAAGCTATTACAATGAGTAGATATATCCTCCCTGCGTCTGTATTCGGAACTGTTCTGGGCTGTGCCGTGTTGCTAAAGTAAGTGCTGCTAAATTAGCCGGCTGGTTTGCTAGCTTAACTGTGGCTGAGTCTCAATAGTAATACTACTGTAGGGCGTGTAGTGTGTAGTGTGTAGGGTAAGACACAGTAAATGTGCTGTTCTTAGATATGGTTTGGGGAACCATTTAGAAGTTACAAAAGGAGGTCAACTTTGAATAAGGCTGAAATATATAAATCTTTTATAATCATATGTAGTGCTCTAACAGTCCAACAGGAAACCATTTGGAACTTCGTAAAGTTTATTTCACAGCGTCTGTCTCCCTCCTGCAGGAACCATCTGACAGGAGGCGCCTGCCCAAGTAAAGCCAGGATCCCTGGAAAGACAGTGGTTATAACCGGAGCCAACACCGGAATCGGAAAAGAGACGGCCCGAGAGCTGGCCCGAAGAGGTACAACCCGGTTCTGACCCTCTCCAATGCAGGATTTCTTTTTTTTTCATCTTCGTCTTTGTTGGTTAATGTTGGTTGGAATCCAGTAGGGTTGTTATTTTTCTTTGTTGTTTAATCTGGCATTTCCACACACTCTTTCTTCTCAACACGCTTACATTTCAGTAACCATTCAGCATCTAGTTGGAGTTCTGTAGGTTGCATCACCTCCACCTATAGCTCTTACTTTCTTTAGCGTCCCTGTCCTTTAAAGCCGACTTTGCAATTCCTTCCAAGTCTTATCTCAAAAACAACATTAAATGCTTCCTTCCCTGAGCAGTTTCCGCGCACCCCCCCCCCCCCCCCCATTCTAAAATACAGCACACTTAACATTGCCTTGTACTCTCCCTAGATCTCACATTACCATCAACTAAAGGTCTCATTCTCCCCCTCCTTGCCGGCTTCTTTTACAAACCATCCTTCCTTAAAAAAGCCTTACTTGATGGCTCTTCTTGATGGCTCTTGAATGTCGCTAGATGAGATCATAAACGAATTTGCATAATCCTTGTGTCATCACAGCAAATTGCATATGAAAAAAAAACTCGTATGCTTGTGCAGGAGGGAGGATTATTATGGGGTGTCGGGACATGGAGAAGTGCGAAGAAGCAGCACGCGAGATCCGAGGTTGCACCCTGAACCCTCATGTTTATGCCAGGCACATCGACCTGGCTTCGATGAAATCCGTACGGAGCTTTGCTGAGATAATCAACCAGGGTAGGACACACACACACACACACACACACACACACACACACACACACACACACACACTCTTAAGTAGCCAGTGATTCATAAGTCTCATGATAATATGAGATGGACATGATGAATAGGTGGTGATTTCCGCAGTCTTAAAAATTACTTATTGTTTATTATTAAATGTTCATGGAGACTTTATGCATCTCTGTATCTCTCTGTGATTTTTTTTTTTCTGTTAGAAGAGGAAAGAGTGGACGTTCTGATCAATAATGCTGCGGTGATGAGGTGTCCTCCGGGGAAGACAGAAGATGGATTTGACATGCAGCTCGGAGTCAACTACCTGGGTGAGAACGTAGCATCAAAGGAGTCTTAGTTTAGTGCTGTGATCGAACAGCGGTTGCATTTCAGTATAAAATGCAACCGCTGTTCGCGGTGATGAGAAATTAGACTCACCTGTGACTCGTAGTGTTTCAATTTAAAAGTATATTTATTTTTAATTGAACAGCGCTCTGATCTCTTTTGATAACACCCCCTAACCCTCAACTGCTTAGATGTATAATGGGATTTAAAAGATTAAAGGTCACATATAAAGGGTGTTCAAGTCAAACGATTAAATTTCTCATCAGCGAAGTCGTAAAAGCAATTTTTGAGACATTTGAGCGGTGCAACAGTTTTAACGAATGCCGTACGTTCATGAAAGATGAGCCGTGATAAGTGCATTAGTTCAGCAGAGAATTATATGGGAGTTAAAAAATAATAAATGAGTTATACTTTATTCATAACTGTTTTGTGTTATTCTGTACAATCAAAAGTATTGGTCTGACTTGAATGCTCCTTTCAAGAATTGCATTTTTCTAGCCAGTCAGAAGAAAGGACTAAAAAAAAAAAAGTACATTTTTGGGACCTGTCAAGAATTCTCCATCTGTTTTTCAGGCTTTTGCTACCTCAACAAAGTAGGGAGAAAAAATTGAATTAGAACCGTTAATTCATGAGTTCAGTTTTTTCTTAAGAGCTGAAGACCGCTATCCCTTGCTAGTTACCTGCCGCCCACTAGTCTAGCGTTATTTACTGTAGATCTTAAAAATGGTGTCTCAGAGCACAGGGCAGAGCTGAGTGTTGAGATGGTGGTGGTGATGGTGGTCATGGATGGCGGATCTTTTGCTATATGATGTCTCAGTAGGGAGAAAGTCTGATTTGCCTGTTTAAGGCCCCTTTAAGATAGCTATGCCTACACTAACGGTAAAGGTCTGTCTCACTGTTTCTAGGACATTTCCTCTTGACCAATCTGCTGCTGGATAAGCTGCGAGACTCCGTCCCCAGTAGAGTCATCAACCTGTCGTCTTTAGCGCACATCGTTGGTGAGATTGACTTTGAGGACCTGCACTCAGACAGGAAGAAGTTTAACACGAAGAAGGCGTATTGTCAGAGCAAACTCGCCATCGTCCTGTTCACAAGAGAGCTCGCACGCAGACTCGATGGTCAGTGTGTGTGTGTGGTGTGTGTGTGTGTGTGAGAGAGAGAGAGAGATGAGGACTGTGTGATGTTGCAGGTATCTCCTACGGTGTAAGAAGTGTGATCAGGGAAACCCTGTCTTTATTTGATCTAGTAGGAATTATAATGTTTGTGTGTGTTGTAGGTACTGGGGTAACGGTAAACGCCGTGCACCCTGGAGTCGTCGCCACAGATCTGGGCAGACACACAGGCATGCACCAGTCCATGTTCTCCAGCTCTGTACTCAGTAAGTTAGAGTAAATGAATCAACATCTTTTGGCCTTTGCTTTGTGAGAAAAAATGCTAGAATGTTTTTTTCCCCCTTGTTTTTTACTCAAGGTCCAGTCTTCTACCTGCTGATAAAGTCGCCCGAGCTCGGCGCTCAGCCCAGCGTCTACCTGGCCGTCGCAGAGGAGCTGGCGAACGTGACCGGGCGCTACTATGACGTCATGAAAGAAAAAGAGCCCGCTTCTCAAGCTCTGGACCAGGAAGCGGCGGTCAAACTCTGGGACGTCAGCGCATCGTTAGTTGGTTTAGAGACCACTGTTTTAATCCCAACCTCTTCTCCTTCTCCGGGGACTGTAACGCAAGCTCCGCCTGAGCAGACTCATGCATGCCCCGCCGAGCCTGCTGTTACCATGACAACCCAGGCAACATGACTTTAAAGAGGATGGTACATATTATGCACCTGGAAATCACTACTACGACTGACCGATTTAGCGGTTTAAACAGTTTATCATCTTCGGAGGTCGCACGAGTAACAACAGTGTAATATAAAAAATAAAAGTCTTTTTACAAACCATTGGAACTGCTTTTTGCATATGGAAAATATGAAATTAACGGCTTTTTTGCTTTGCTCTTTTTAAAATTTTATAAGCTGTGTATTAAATTCTTGAGGAGACATGACTTCTTTATAGGAAGGTTCATTTTATAAGTGAATTTTCTTCATTTAATGCAGCATCACATACTCGGAGAACAGGGATGTCTGCCCTGTTCCACATACATGAGCTGACAGGGGCATGTGATCGGCCAGTTCCACCCTTAATAAATGATTATAAATCTTGTACATTCTAATTAAATATTTCTTATTATTAATATGATTTTTTATTCTCATACAAATACGTGGGGCTGCAGCTGGATGACACACTGGCCGGGACAGTTAACACTGACTAGCTGTACAAGAAAGGTCAGAGCTTGCTGTACTTCAGGAAGAGATTAGTCTCTTTAAACACTTGTAGAAATCTCCGGCAGATGTTTTATCGGTCTGTCATCGGCAGCATAGTTTTCTATGCAGTAGTGTGCTGGGGAGAGTTAGCCTCAGAAGCAGGGAGGTCATGTTCTTGGACAAGGTGAGCAGGAGAGCCAGTTCGCTGGTTGGTTTGGAGCTCGATTCTCTTGAAGAAATACTGAAGAGATGGACACTTAACAAAGGACACTTAACAAAGGACACTTAACAAAGTTCCATCAAGTCAACCTCAACCACTCACTGCATGGAAGAATGTGTCACAAAGCTGCACGACTGTCAGACTCAAGAAAACCAGATCAAGATGGTTTTTGGAATTTTTGTCTGTCTGTTTGTGCATGCATCATGTAAAAACTACTAAACAAATTTTAATGTTGTTTTCACAGGTGTATTTGGTCGAGCTTGATGTAACATATAGACTTTGTTTCATTGCAGTCGACCCATGGGAAGAGAAGATATGCTACTTTGAAATTTAAATAAAAAATGCCCTTGTATCATGGAAAAAAAATTGAGCTTGAAAAAATTTTTTATTCATCTCAAAATTCAACAGATGGCGCTGTACATTTATTTTTATTTATGCTTATGATTGTGCAGTTGAAATTAAAATTTCATATTATGCAGTATATATTTAGGGCCCAAGCACTATGATGTCATCGGCCATCGCTATGATATTGCTGATGTCAGAGCGTGAAATTATATTGTTTTTCTAAGGATTATTTTTATGGCCCAAGCACTATGACATCAGATAACTCCACATAATTTTGCAATAGCTTCCAACTATTACATGTTAGCTTTATGTTATTACACAATAGATTTGCATAATTACTTGTTGCAGGCATTACATTTGAGCATTGTGAGAATCTGCAGCGAGGTGACCACGTACGCCGAGGTATAATATATAACTATATATCAACTTTACAGATTATGTTTAATGAAATGTGCTTAATTTAATTACATATTTTATGTTTTTTTTTTATTTTGCAGAAAAAATGTCTTCCAGTAAAATTCCTCAAGTTGACTGCGAGGAGCTTACCAGAATTAGAGACCAATTTCATTCATTGGCAGTAAGTGTTGTGTGGTTTATGATTTAAGGTTGTTTTTTGTGTGATTAATGATGATTTTGGAGATTTTTTGAAAAAAAATGTTGTTCAGCATTTATTTTTGTGTTTTTTTTTTATTTTTACAGTATTCTATGTTGGATGAATCTATAAGCAGACATATCCTACAGCAAAAGGTCACAGAGCTAGGTGCAAAGATATTAAGGAAAATGACTGGGATGCAGGCACAGAAAAGGATTTTGCGTGATGAGTTGGAAAAAGCCAGCAACAAACTGAGAAACACAGAAAATGAGCTAGAAGTGGTAGTGGCCTCACTAGCTTTTATAGAAAGTGGTAATGTGTACAATCTTTAACTGGTAATTACACAATACTATGCAACATACAAAATATATTTAGAAATCATGCATTGTCATTCTTTTTGTAATTGCAGGTGTTTGGGAACTTGAGACCGAGGATGGTGTCGGAGAAGAAATCCAGTACTAGCGTGCTTACTGTGGAGAAAAATACAGAAAAACAGACATCCACACGGTTATATTGTATGTAAATAATTATATGATTAACATATTAATTAAATATCATATAATTATATTATATAATAACAATAAAAGTTTAATAATAAAATAATTTGTATGTATATTTTATGTTTTAATATTAGTATACATTTCACATGTAATTGCAATAAATTAATTTATTACAAATATGTTATTCAGATTATTTTATTTCACAAAATATTTGGGTACAGTTTGTTTATTGTTAAGAGGCGTAAATAAACGGACTTATTATCACAGTAGAAAAAACATAGTGATAATTTGTTTTCAGCATAAACGTAAAATTCCGTCTATTCTAAAATTGTCATAATAGTTGTTGGTATATTCCCTTTAAGTACATGTGTCTACCAGTGAGCCCAGATGACAACGGTGCAGATTGTGTGTCCTTATGGAAACAGATTCCAGCTAATGTGCTAATTTTCAAAACGTCTTTTCAACTCAGCAGGACGTTCATTCTTTAGAATGGTTTGCAAAATGCCCACTGTCTCTCTGATGCACCTGTGACATAATATTGAGTGACATCACATCAAGTAAAATCATAGTGTTATGCTTTAAGTGTGATTGCTTGGGCCTGCTCATTGTTTCTTTCAACTATTTTTTACCTTATATATATATGGTATACCAATGGTGACCATTGTATTTATTCCCATCTTGTACACCTGTGGTAGGACCTCTGGTCAACAGTCACATGCACATTCACACACTATGGGCAATTTGGGAATGCCACCAAGAGGAAACCCACCAAGCACGAGGCCACCATATAATACTTAACAATATATTGGATAAAATTGGAGGGTTGCATCAGGAAGGGCATTTGGCATAAAACCTGTGCCAAGCTTGCATGTGATCTCCTACCAGCCCAAAGACCAGCAACAACCTGTAATAGTGTTTACAAGAGCCCTTATGCAGGGCTTCTGCGATGGTCAACAAAGTAGGAGAGTATGAGAGCGCTTATGACAGCGTTTGGAGATAGGATGGGTTTATTGATTGGATAACTGAAAAGAAAATGTTTAAAGCAAACTGGGAACAAAAAACAAACAGTTCTGCCGTCTCCTTGAGACCGAACGGAGCTCTGAAAACTAAAACTAAAACTTTTGTTTTCGCTAGACAAGTGAATCTTTTAACTTGGATCGAGTGTGTATGCCAATCGCACTGCGTGCCGCTCTCTCTTTCTCTCTCGTGAATGCGCGGCTCCTTTTGTAGACGTTGGGTTGGGTCTTTGCCTCTGTCTGGTCTTAACATGTGCTTTGTCTTTGTATTGTAAGGCCTTAATACCATACCGGGTGCAACCTAATGTTCACATGATGTGCGCAGGTATTTGGGGGCCTTAAATAAACACGCCGCTCAAGTGCAGCTCATTCGCGTTGATTGCGTCTGCGAAGACGTGGCCTGGCAACCACGCGTGTAGGTAACCGCGGCTCTGCCCCACGAGAGTCCTGCGTAGTTACATATGCATTATACATATATGTGTAGTGTAGTATAGTACACTGCTTATATTACACATTATATAATATATATTACACATTATATAGTATATATTATACATTATACTTTTTACATTTAGGGATAATATTGTGCGCGACGAACTACTAAACAGAGACAGAAGCTCCACAGAGTAGCTCCACACTACGAGTCCCATCATGCACCGCGAGGACAACACGTCACGCGCGGGTCGGTCCAAGGTCCGGTGTAGACCGTAACTCGGTCGTGTTGTTGTTTTTTTATTGTAGTGTGTGTGTGTGTGTGTGTGTGTGTGTGTGTGTGTGTGTGTGTGTGTGTGTTTTGTTGTATAATTTGCGCAAAGTCTGATTTGTTTAACTTGTTTCCAGGTGCACGAGCTCTCGGTGTTTTTAAACCTCAGGTAAAGTTCCAGTGTGATTCTGAACTGCACTTTCTACTTAAACACTAACCGCTGCCTTCTGCGCTCAGTCTCTCGGTTCTGTTACTCACTTTATAGTAAAACACACATTTACTTAACTAAACGTTTGTTCGTGTTGATCTTTTTTTTATTTTTATCGTGTAGTCTTAGAGAATGGCGGAAGCTCCGGAGGACGTGCACACGGATGAGTGTCTCAGCACATACACACACATCTACTGCCAGGACCTGCTCAAGTAAACACACACACACACACACACACACACACCAGCACTTACAATGTGTTCCTTTATTCCCTTACTTTTTACCCCCCCCCCCCCATTCCTTTTTTAAATCCATTTCTCAGTCCATACATTCCGTTGGAATGTTATATATTTTTTCCTTTATCCATACCCACGGATAAAGAGCATATCCATTGTTTGGGGATTTGGGAGCACCACATTTTTGTCTACTCTGCATGTCTTTGAATCGAACCCTCGCCCCTTATTCCTCCTTCTCAATCCGCTGTCACTTCCTTCTCACTCACTCATCGTCTGTACCGCTTAATCCTGTGTACAGGGTTCAGGGGCCTGGAGCCTATCCCTGGAGGAGCATGGCACACACGGCACACACGGCACACACACTCACACTTTCATTCACAAACTGTGGGCAATTTGGGAACGCCAGTTTGCCTAATCTGTGTGTCTTTGGACTGTGGGGGGAAACCGGAGCACCCGGAGGAAACCCACCAAGCACGGGGAGAACTTGCAAACTCAACACACACACACACACACACACACACACACACACACACACACACACAGACCCGAGGTGGGAATCAAACCCGGATCCTGGAGGTGCAGGGCGACGCTGCTAACCACTACGCCACTGTTTATTTCGTCGTTCTCATTCATTATTCCATATCCATTATGGTACTTATTATCTGCAGTGCATAAATCTTTTCACTTCTTCTTTATCCAGTATTACTAATAAATCTTTCATTATTTCTTAATCTTTACTCATGATTTCTTTATACGCATCCTTCATTTCTTATCCTCTCTCTTATTCCACCTTCATTATTCATCATTTATAATTCCTTATTCGTTATGCATCTTTCCTTATTACGCTACTTATTATCCTCACTGTTTAATCCTTATTCCTTAGTCCATATTTCCATTATCTCTCATTTCCAGTTCCTTACCCATGCTCCTTAGTCCTTAATTATTATTGCTTATAATCATATTAATCATGCCTTATTATTCCTGTCTCTTACTTCTTTTTCATAATTAAATTTTTTTTATTCCTTACTCCTTTTAATTTTTCTTCATTTATTATTCCTGATCCCTTATTCCTCTTTACCCAATTTTCGTTCATCTGTCCACATCCTGATTTCATAAACATTATTCCATACTGTCTTTCTTTTTCTGTATACCTTATTCTTGATTCCCAGTCTCTTATTTCTTGCTTAGTATCCTTTATTGCTTAGTCCCTGTTTTTTTTATTAATTTTTATTTATTACAATTTCCTTGTTTATCTTTCCTCATCTTATTCCATATCCATGATTATTTCTCAGTCTGCACTCAGTATTCCTGATTAATCATTCTTTATTCCTTATTATTCATTAATGCATAAAATAAATCATTAAATTTTTGAAAATAATAATAAAAAAATCAGTAAAAATAAATTTTTTCCCCTTATTATTCATTAATTAATAAAAAAAATAATTAAAAAAAGAATTTTCTCATTCTTGTCTTTTATCCCGTATCATTTGACGCTACTTGTTTATTATACACTGTTGTTCAGGTTCCCGCATTCTTACTTCTTCCTCCTTATTCTTCATTTTTCCTTATTCTCTTAAACTTTATTCCATATCCCTGATAATTCTGTAGTCTATATTTATTAATTAATTATTCCTTATTATTCATTCATTATCCTTTACCCCTTATTCCTTATCACTTCTTATTCCTGATGCTGCATCCCTAATTTCCAAAATATTATCCCTTATTCCTCTTTCCTCACTTTCTATTCCTTATGTATTATTCTTCACTGTTTATTCTTATCCTTCTTGCTTTATCCTTTTCCCCTACTCCTCATTCCTTGTCGTGTATCTTTCCTTATCAATTATACCTTTTACTTTCCCATCACTTCGTGTTCTTCCTGCTCTTTCTTCACTCCATACCCCTGATGTCTTCCTACCCAGGTGAGGTATCAGGTTATTACACAGCATAAATTGCTGCCTAAATTTGATCTCCATATAAATAAACCTCAGTCATATTATTTTGTAGGGATCAGGTGGCCTTCGTAACGGGCGGCGGCTCCGGCATCGGCTTCCGTATCGCTGAGGTCCTAATGAGGTACTGCTTGTTTCACTACACTCTGTTTCTCAGGTGTCACCTTCTGTTCCACCTCGTTTGTAGACTTTAATTAATATTCAACCAACAGATAAGGCACATGTCTTTCAGGCACGGCTGTGACACGGTGATTGCCAGCAGGAACCTGGAGAAGCTCACTGAGGTACAAACTTTTCTGAGGCTCCGACATCACAAGCAACAAACCTCATGTGTCATTATCATTTCATTTGGGTGTTTTTCTAGGCGGCTAAGAAGCTGACCAGCGCGACAGGACGACACTGCCTGCCGCTGCAAGTGGACGTGCGTCAGCCAGACACCATCTCTAACGTCGTGGACGAGACGCTAAAAGAGTTTGGACGCGTTGATATTCTTATCAACAGTACGTTGGGTTCTTCAGTGTATTGGATACGTATAGCATATATGGATAGCATGTGCTGAAATTAGCATGAATAAGCTGTTAGATGCACAGGTTGTGACCATGACGATGATGTTTTCATCAAGTGTGGAGAAATGTTCTGAAAGTGTTCTGGTGTAATTACAAAAAAACCCCAAAGAAATGATGTAATGTTTTACATAAAGCGTGTTTACATGGATCTTAATATTCCACTAATAATAACCTAATCAGGAGCACTGATTGGCTCTCATTTCCCATCTCATTTACTAAAAAAATAGATTTAGTAAATTCTTTTGTTTGGTGACTCATGCACCCTGACTCCAAAATAATTTTGTTAAAACAATTTTTACATTTATAATAGATGAACCGGTCGATTTGGCTGGTTTTTAGTTTGATTGGCCGTAACCGATGATCAGCCGATCAGCCTCAGATATAAACGAAAAAAAGCTGTAAAAAGCTTCCGATTGGCGCAACAGAGACACATTTTATGGCGTTACATTAACAAGAACTGTTTGTGATAAAATTCTCAGATCTGTAAGCTGTAATGAGTCTCACACACTCATTACACACACTTACACCAGTCTCAAAACATTGCGAGTGCCGGTCCCAAACCCAGATAAAATGGGAGGGTTGCGTCAGGAAGGGCATCCAGCATAAAACCTGTGCTAGCCGTATACTGTGTGTGCGAATCAGACGGTCCGCTGTGGTGACCCCGAAAAACCAGCAACGTGTGCGTTAGATGCCGCGTGCGCCCACGTGCTTGCAGTCACTCAACTCGCGCGCTCACCGTCAAGTTGAGGTTTGAGACTTTGGTGTCATTTGAGGTGGTAAAACATCACCGTTTCTTTATAATCCTACAGGTGGCGTACTCTACTATTTTCATCCCGTGTGAAAGGAGTGAATTATTTGCTTATTATTATTATAAGTTTGTTAAGAAATAATAATTATGGCAGATGACAGAGGATGGAGGATGGCAGGATACGTGCTGCTCAGTTAAATTTAGCTTTTTTTGCTTACGGGTTACATTTAATTTAATCTGGGAAAATGTTATATCGAATTGGGATATTTATAAAAATCCTGATACTTATAGAATCCCAGTTTTAATTGAATAACACCAAGGTATTGTGATAATATCGTATCGGGAGGTGACCTGTGATTCTCATCCCTAGTTGTAAAGCATCTAACCAATCACAGATGAGATGAGATTTTCTCAGCCAATCACAACGAAGCAAGCGGGATTTATTGGAAACGATTTGAATCGTGGTCTAACTTTAAAATACTTTTTCCTCTGTTATATTTCCTGAGTTATATTAGAATGAGTTTAATCAGATTGAAGAAATATTGTCCATATAAACGTAGCTATAGTCTAAAAAGTCAGACTGCAGAGCTACAGATTCTCCTCTGTCTGTCTGTCTGTGTCTGTGCAGACGCGGCGGGGAACTTCCTGTGCCCTGCCTCGGCTCTGTCCTTCAATGCCTTCAAGACGGTTATGGAGATTGACACCATGGGGACGTTTAACACCAGCAAAGTCGTCTATGAAAAATGGTTCAAGGTAATAAACGCATAATTATTATATATAATTTTATATTATATTTATTATTATATTGCATAATTACGCATTAAAGAAAAACACTTCTTGACTGTGTGTGGGATTTTTGTGCATGTGCGGTTTAGGATCACGGCGGCTCCATAGTAAACATCTCGGCCACGCTCGGATACAAAGGTCAGGCGCTCCAGGTGCATGCTGGGTCGGCAAAAGCTGCCAACGGTGAGTATTTGTTTGTGGGCGTGGCTTGACCTGTTTTTAAGTGATGACAGAAAACCACATTATCTGTTTAATCAGCCATTTCATTGGACAAAACAAGCTACCTGTGAGGAGCCGGTGAAACTAGGCGTTAGTGTCACAGATGTCACGTTATCATCACACCTAACATCATTTCTGAATGTGATATCAATATTTTTCTTTGCTCCATATCGTGCTTCTCCTCAAACCTTTCGTACATGAACTGAATAATAAGTACCATGAATGTGTGTGTGTGTGTGTAGATGCCATGACGAAACACTTGGCAGTAGAGTGGGGTCCCAGCGGCGTGAGGGTGAACACCGTGGCCCCGGGTCCGATCTCAGGCACCGAGGGTTACCGCAGGCTTGGTACGTGTTTGTGTTTCGACATCGTGAGTTTCAGGACTATTTTTAGATGATTCGTTCCTTCCTGTTCATGATTTGCTCTCTTTCATTCTGGTTCAGGCGGCTCGCAGGCCGAACGCTCAGGAATATTCCGCACTATCCCTCTGCAGAGGGCGGGAAATAAAACGGAAATGGCGCATGCTGTTCTTTTCCTAGCGAGTCGCGCGGCGTCGTATGTCACC
Source organism: Clarias macrocephalus (assembly GCA_011419295.1). Classification (NCBI taxonomy): domain Eukaryota; kingdom Metazoa; phylum Chordata; class Actinopteri; order Siluriformes; family Clariidae; genus Clarias; species Clarias macrocephalus. The sequence goes on from JAAGKR010005644.1 coordinate 15,866, forward strand.
GGTGCCACCGTGGTGGCTGATGGAGGGGCGTGGCTTACCTCGGCCAATGATGTGGAGCACCTGCTGGGTATACACTCATCTCGCTCTGCTAAGCTCTGAGGGGCAGCACTGCACACAGGTGTGTGTGTGTGTGTGTGTGTGTGTGTGTGTTTGTGTGTCTTTAGCCGAGTGTGAAAATTGCAGTGCGCAAAGCTACTTATTATTGTGCGGCTTTGTACTGTTTAATTGAAAGCAAATACGAGCGCTTGCTAAATTGGACTAAATCACTTGATTGACTGATTACATGCTGGGTGTGGTGCTGCTCTTCTCTTCGCTTTTCACTTACAATGATACACACATACTTTATAAACCATTGTGTATACTTTACCATAATCCATTATGTATACACAAATGATTAATTTGATGCAATCACTTATGATTTGAAATGATCACATCTGACATTATGTGTTCCTCGTTACATTTTGATTAACTAATATTTTGAAATTAATATGTATTCTAATATTTCAGTTTGTGAACGTTTCAATTGTTTTATTCTGACAATAACAACACAGGCCCCGCCTCCATCTTTTTACTGAGACTGATTGATGCAGTGGCCACGCCTACTTTACTGAACGTTTATGGGACTGATATGTACAGAGACCACACCTCCTTCTTCACTGGGACTGAGACACTGTGGCCTTGTCGCCTTTACTCAAACTTAGACATGGGGGCCACGTCTACTGCTGGAACTGACACACAGGCCACAACTTTTTTTTAAAAATTGGATTAAAAGATAGATAGATGTGCCTGATAGAGATGGAGGCCACACCTCCTTCTCTACAGGTATTGAGACACAGAGGCCACACCTCCTTCTTTACTGGGCCTGATAGACACAGAGGCCATGACTCCATCTCTACAGGTTTTGAGCTACAGAGGCCACGTCTCCTTCCTCGACAGGTACTGGTTTTGCACACCGGCTACGCCTCTTTCTCTACTGGGATTGACAGGCATAAAAACCACGCCTACCAACAGGTGCAGAAGCCACGCCTCCTGCTTTATCAAGACTTATCGGTCTACAGGCGTAACCTTCACTCATGCTGACAGGCATTTTGTTTGACTTGTCTTTCACCCCTTTAACTGCTCTCATTTTCTGTCTTTGCTTTTTTTAGATCTTTGGTCACAAGAGAAAAGGAGAGACAAATAAACCTGATCTGGGACGCGACAAAAACACTCACGTAGATTCTGATCACTACACTACAGTAGATAATGTAAGATACCGCACACGCTCAACTGTTTTCAGCAGTATTGTATCATGTGGTAGGTATGACACTGGTCTGTGAAATAACCCTGCATTTAATGTGCCTCCTGGAGATCATGTACACAAGATTGCTCTTGTTAATGACTGGAGATGTGAAATAAAGGTTCCTAAAGATTTATCCTGAAGATTTATTCAATAAAAAAGACACTTAGGTAATAGATGCATCATTAAATGTGAACACTGATATTCACTGGAGCTACATTAAAATATAATTACTGTAATTTTCACCCATATAACCGATTTATAAACCACTGTAACAAATACATATGAGAGAGAGAGAGAATTCTTTGGTTCTTTACTTTTGAATCCCATTGTAGATTTAAAAACATTGTTATTATAATCTTTAAAAAATATGAAGTAAAATTTTATTTTCTCTATTCTATTTCTACTGACAAGATTTCCATAATAAAATAGAACTATTTCGACTTCATGGTGCATTGTTTGTCTGTACAGTTTTGATGTAGCCACTAGAGGGCGGAAATGCTATTTTTTCATTTTCTTTGTTTTTATTTATTTAGTTATTTTTTTACAAAGTAGTAAATTAGTAAAACAGTAAAGATTAAACAATAATAGCAACAAAAAAGGGAGACGTTACCTCATGACACGTTCTACGTCTATGTCTATGTCACTTTGTTGCCATGATGGCAAGTGATTTCCATGATTGGAAGGATGTGTAAACAGTCTGTTAGGTGTTCTCTATACAGAGCAAAAGAAGAATCACACCATACACCCTGGAGCGGTGAGGTGGCAACACATCTTATCCATGTTATCATGGTACCCTTCAATGTGTATGTTTCACCTGCAAATAGAGTACTTTCAAAAAAGATTTAAGGTACTCTAGACCCGTGGTGGCACACCGGCTTAGTGGTTAGCACTGTCGCGCCCCTTCTTTCAGGGCTGGGGGTTTCCACGTAAGATTGTGGTTTCATCCTACTGTTCAGATATGTGAGTTGTGGGCTGACTGGTATTTCCAAATTGCCCAAACAGAAAGTAGTACGCTTGAGAGTACCACTCCAGGGACAAGGGATCGTACTCGTCATATATATATGTATATATATAATGTGTGGATGGCAAATACTATTCACACTCTTTTGGCCACACGGTCTTATCAGCGCTTTCCATTCATGTCTCCCCAGTCACTGCTGTGCAGGTGTGAATGTGTTACATCCGTTTATTTGTAACTGCGGTGTGAGTAAAAATGGACGCCCAACTTGTAATCTGCATGAAAGAAGAGCAACGTACAGCGTTTTCTTTCTTTTTTTGTGGTCTAAGGGTGGACCTGGTGCTGAAACAACTAACAGAAGAGCACAAACAAGCGTTTGGATATCTGCAAACCAAAAACAAAAGTTTCTTAAAGAGAATCATTACTGGTGACGAGACACGGATTCATCACTACGAGCCTGAGAGTAAACGGCAGAGTATGGAATGGAAACATAATCGAAGATCGAAGAAAATTTTCAAACCATCAAATTCTCAATGTTTACAGGTTTCTGGGATTCGCAAGGGCCAGTACTGGAACATTATCTGGAAAAAGGTTTGACAATCAACAGTGCACGTTACAGTGAGGCGCTTATTGAAGAGCTGAAGCGGAAACTGCGGATTTAACACAAGATGGCCTCCATTCGAGGACATTGTAATCTCGTGTGATGATGCATGTCTGCATACTTCTGCCCACACTGTCTCCAAAGCTGCCTCCCTATTGTCCTTATCTCACTCCATCACCTGTTTGGTCCCCTGAATGATGATGAAGATACATTCCTGATGAAGAAGTGAAGACAGCGGTGTGTTTGTGGCTCGCAGCTCAGAACAAAATATTTTTAATGAGGGAATATGAAAACCTTTTGGACAAAGTGTATCGAAAAGCAAGGAGGTGGTGAAAAATAATGTTTTTCTTTTCTAAAAGTCAATTAAAAATAAATTATATGGCCAGAGGCATGTGTGTATAAATCTGCCCCTTTTCACTGATCTACCACTTTAAATAATTTAAGGCGTGGGTTGAATCCGGAACAGCTCTGGTTCTGGACACGTTGGCCCACTATGTAAGGTGTGTAGCCCTCACTACCCACAGATCCACACCTGGTGAAGTGTGCACTCCAGTAGGTGTCAGGGAGTGATTTGGGATTCGGCCCGTGGTCCGGTTCATTATAACTGAAAGACGAAGAAGGGGTAATGTTAAAATGTTAAACAATATCATACTTGTTGATTGTTTCATACAATTTTTGAGGTGATAAAGCATCAGCAGCAGCAATGCACAGAGAAACGCTGATTAGGGAAAAAAAAGAAAAAAAGAAGATGCTCGGCGTCTTGCGGTTGGTACCGGCGGACTGCAGGGGGCGCTTCTGCGCATGCGCGAGTTTGTGTTGGTGTCTATTGCGGCTTGTGTGTGAGAGTGTCTGTTATTGCTGCTGATGCGAGTTGCTATCAATCCTTGGTGGAAAACGGCAGGACTGTTTTCTTACTTAAAACGAAAATAAAGTCCTGGTTTCTTTTGCGGATATGGACGCACAAAGACTTTTCTTTGTACAAAAAAACGAAATAAGGATTTGTCTGGGAATATCGTGGAATTTCTGAGGAAAACGAGTTTAATATGAAGGAATAACGGGATTTTGTTCGACATTTAAACATGCTAACGGTGCTAGCATCAGCACAGGTGGATTAACGTGCTCCGCTCGCGCACGGCTTCTCGCGCATCTGTCCCTGAGGAAAATTTAACATCTGCCGACATTTTTATTGATGTATATTTTAAATATTTTATTTTTTTGTCTTAAGTTAAGACTAATTTCTCCGTGTGTGCCGTGTTCTCGTTTATTTTATTATTTTTTTTACGTTAGGGAGGAAGGGATGCTGTTAGCTAGCGTCCTCAGCTAACCGGTTAGCCTTCCTCAGCGTTAGCACTTTAAATCCTTAAATCTCCGTACTTTACGGATTTATGTTTCGCACAAAGCTGTAGATAAGCGCGTAAATCCCTCTAATGTTGCCTATGAAAGCATATTATGAGGTATTATGAAGTAAAAAAAAAAGGAGTGATTTTAGGCCACTAGAAGCTAGATGCTATTCTGACTGGGAATGAGCTGTGATGTTGTAATGGTGAGTGAACACCATCAGGCAGACCTAAATAGTATGAAAAATCATAATTATTTAGGTCTTAAAATGCTGTTCAAGTTTATTAACAGCAGTTATGTTTTGTTTTTTCTTTCTCCTAGGTGGTTTTAGTCAGCTGTGAGAAGAAGTAGATGTAGGTATGTGTTTGTGTAACAGTTGTGTAATTCATTATCTCTAGTTAAACCTGAGGAGATATTAAACACATATAGATTATACTTCACAAAGTCTAGACCGATGTTATGTTGCTTTACAGTCTTTGATAGAGTTACATTTTTAAAATGAACTAATATTTAACCAAGTCACTCAGGTGAGAACTAACCACAAGTAAATGTTAAATATAATTTCTTTTATGAAAAGGTACAGAATTTCTATTAATTCCAAAACAGGAAAGTCAATGTGATGGTATTTTATTATTTTTAGACTGCATCGTAGATCAGGGGACGTTATTAAAGTTAGAATTGAAGGGGGGAAAAAAAACATGAAACAGAGCAACCTTTCATGCCTGAATAAATAAATGATCCCGAGCTAAAACATGGCGATACTGTAGTGAAACAAACACAGTCGCTATCCTGAAGTTAAGCTGAGGCGGTTATTTATTTACCTTCAAGCACACACTTGCGCATGGCGCTCAGCGGCGTTACTGCTGTAGGCAGCGGATGCCAGTTAACTCGGAATTCCAAGCATTATTACTCGTTGGAGTTTTAATAAAAGAGGATAACTCCTGGAGCGTCGACGCTGCCGGAGAGGAACGACGCTCCTAAATGGAGCAGGTTCTCTCCAGCCCCCGAGGTCATTCCGACTGGGAATCTGACCAGAATTCGCTTGGATTTCTTCTTCTGGATAATGACAACGAAGCTGCTGCCGCTGATGGCGGCCACAAAAATGCTGAGAGACATCAGAGGCGAGATGGTGGTATTGTCTCTCTAAGCTTTGATGAGATATTTCAGGACAGCTCTTTGAATCTGGATGAATTATTTCGGGCGTCTCGGTATTCTGGATTAGATCAGGCGTATCCATGGGACCGAGGCTCCGACTGTGTTGTACCGTCATGGGATAAACAGCAGTCTGTTCAACAGCAACTGACTGAAGGGGACTGCAGTGAAACATCACATGATGTGGACACACCAGATCTCATCAGTTTTAATTCTACTGCACCCAGTCCTACACACACTTGCATCTCTATGCAGGCTGTGGACGTTTCGGGACCCGTAGTGGAGATCGATTCCGAGTGCCCTTTAGATGGCCTCATAGGCCAGCTTCCTCTGGATCCCGTGCTGGACCGGACACTCTCTGAAACCCCGCCTGGTCATAGGACTAGTGAGAGTCCAGCCTCGCACTGGACAACAGATTTGACCTCACAAACCACACCAGAGAAATTAACGGATCTCTTATGTGCAAATGTGCTGGATGTTGCTGAGGAAAGCTCAACTAGGACTGCATCCTGTAATTTTGAGACTTTACCCGTTATCTACGATTTGCCTTCCTCATCACAATGTTTGCTTTCCCTCCCTGACATCTTGGATGAATTCATACCAACGCTGTTTTTGGAGTCACCTGTAGAACCATGTGATGATATCCTGCAGGCAGCAGAGGCCACAATCACAGGATTGTCTTCAGAACAGGAGAGTGATATACCATCAATTAGCAACACGACATCTAATGAAACACCTGAAGTCTTGTCCAGGCCACTGTCACCTCCTGGAATGTCAGCATCGAAGAAAGCATCTGTACAAGAAAGAACTTTTGCAGGATCAGATTCCGAGGCCAACCCTGGGACAGCCCCAGAGTCAATAGTGACCGATGGTCCACTTCCATGTGACTATGAAATGAGTGTAGAATTGGAAGACGTAATGGAGAAAGACATAACACATAATGACTTTGTGGTACAGGAACTTGAATATGATTTCAGTGCAGCAGTTCTGCTCTCATCACCTACGTTCGAATTTGAGCAACTGGCTCCAGTAGAGTCCACATTCCCCTCTAACAACGCGCTTTCTCCTGATGTCTTGCCTCCGTACAGTAACGATGAGCTTCCTGTGAATACGCATGCTTCTGAGAGTGCCATAGTACATTGTACTTACACTTCACCTGAAACATCAAATGACTTGAACAAAAACTCAGACCTTTCCATAATATCCGACTTTCATTCTAATGACACCCATAACCCAAAACCAGTTGCCTCTGAGCAACAGATTATCACAGATACACTTACCGCCTTGGAAGAAGAACCAACTCTGATTTCTCCTTCGGTTTGTTTTACCCTTGATGCAACTGCAAAGACTGAAACAACCTCACTTGACTCTGAATCTCCAACACACTACTCATTAGAACATGTTCTTTTAGAGGAAACAAGCAAAGAACAGACAATCAACTTGTCCAATGTGGACATATTAGAAAAAATGACACATACTCAAGCTGCTGTGGATGTGCACGTTCAGGAGGTGGCGTCTGTTCACATGTCAGTGAATGGTACAGCTCAACACTGCCACAATTCAGATGACTGTATGGCTGAGATTAACCAGCAGCCAAACACGCAGGATGACTTAGAGAGCCTTTGCTTTCATGCTCATAACTATGTATCTAAAAAATCTGTACCTCCAAGTGACATTCATGATGAACTTCAGGACAACCACACTCTGATTGAAACATCTGATGGCAGCGTGAGTGCAACTTTATCTGCCCCAGGAAGCCCAAAAGTTGAGGTCATGTGTATGCAGGATGTGAAAAAAGAAGCTTTTGAGAGTGTTCCTCGCCTTTTAGACTCCACCCTCCTCTCAGGTGCAGATAGTCCAGTAAACCAAGTGGGCATGACTGTGGAGCAGGAAAGGGGAGAGGCGACTTCAATACTCGGGCAGTCACCTGATGTGAGGGTAGACGAGGAAACCGATCTACCTGACCAAGCAGACCTGTCTCAGGTAGCAGAGCCACAACTGAACTCGCTCACCGACGAGTCTCCCTGCAGAGAAACATGTCCACCTCTGATGGAGGACAACGTAGTTTTTCCTGACGGTGTTGATGATGCCGAAATGCCTCTGGAGTTATGTGTGAGCGCAGATACGATCCAGGACAGGAGTGTAGGTGCAGGTGCGCTTCCAGCACCCGGGCCGCAGGAGGAGGAAGGGTCGGCACTGCGGGCTGTTTTTCAAGCTCTCGATCAGGATGGAGACGGGTTCGTGCGCATCGAGGAATTTATGGAGTTTGCTACAGCATACGGAGTCGAACAGGTAAGGCGTATAAATATTTACACATGGATAAGCCTGCGTTATTGTCCGCCAATGTACGTTTTGTACCTTTTGGCTTAAATGGTGTCTTTGTATCTTTAGATAAACTGAAAGGGCTTTGAGTTAAACAGATTAGAAAAGCCAGCAAGCGTGAGTGTGTGGTTTTTCTTAAACAAACACAAAGTAAAGAGGTCAGCACAGCAGTGCCTCTCACTCCCACACATGCCATTTGATTTAAGTTTTATGCTAATGCAGTACAATGGGAGGACTGTTTTGGATAACTGATTTCCAACCCGTTTACCCTTTTCACTTTTGTGATTTTCATATAGAGAGGATGTTTTTTTTTCTTCTTTTCCTCCCGTCACAATACACGTTCGATGAAACCTGAGCTCAGAGACACTCAAGAAGATCTAATGTATTATTCACTCGCTTAAGGAATCAAATCATTCTTTCCCTGGTTCTCTCTCTCTCTATCTCTCTCTCTCTCTCTCTCTCTCTCTCTCTCATACATACACACACACACACACACACCGACATGTATTTAGTTTCACTGTTCCTTGACCTCGATTGTTAATTGTTACTTATACACTGTGTTAATTAGTTGCTTGGATTATTATGCTTTGTTAGCCCCTGTGTGTATATCAATGCCTCTTCAGGTTTTTTCCCAGAAGCCCTTTGGTGTTAGATGGATATAATAATGGACAAGTGCTTGAAAGCAGTGTATGTCCTTCATATTTACAACATTGCTACATGGCTCTTCTCAGAGAATCAGTTGTTTCCACTGTAGATATTAGTATCATCTGGTGGTTAGGATTGCAAGATCGTTTTCTTTACGAACTGATGCTGGTTCCAAGCATATAACCTAACCGTCCCCAGGTCGAAACATTAGCCTTAGTAATAGAGGTGTCCAGAAGAAGGCGTAATTTGTTCTGGTGTTCTCTTGGCAGCAGTCCAAGACAGATTTCTCAAAGGGGGTTTGATAAATTGTAGAACGTGGCTCCCTTGGAGCTGGGAATGAGTGTGTGTGTGTTTATTTATTTTCTTTGTACTTTTTTGTTTTTTGCCCCCCACATGTCATTCGTGAGTCTTAATGCCCATAACCTCAGCATTAGGTCAGTCCTGAATCCTTCACTTTGGTCAAGTTCCAAATATTGCAGTCTAAGCATAGACCAATCCTAAATCTAGTGTTATTCAGACTTCATCAGCAAACCTTGATTCACACAACATAACTAAGATAGACCAAGTTAGCTAGCGAGTTAAACCAATTAATACAAGAGAAAAGGTCAGAAGGTCATGGTTCTTTACAAGTCATGCAAAGTCTTCTACTACAACCTCATAGAGCTTCCTTTGTCTACAGGCCATCATTGTGCTGGAACAAGTGTTTTGCACCCTTGAGTTCCGATGAACAGACTGTGTAAAACTACGTCTTATACATGTAAATTTGAATATATACTGTTTAACTCTTTTTGGCTATCTCGGGGTGAAACATGAGAAAATATCTAGCCAGGCACGTTGATCAAGGACTTGTTGACGTCTTGGCGAGTCATACTTGCCTTAGTCTGTATTAACGCGCTTGACAAGCTGATGACTTTTTTGCCAGGCAAATACATCTGATTGGTATTGGTGCATGTTTATGATTTTATGGCTTTTTTTTGTTACCTTTGCACTTTATTTATTTATTTATTTTTAAATTCCAACCGGAAAACCACTTGTCCAGCAGTCTCTAACTTTACGACTTTTCCCGTAACAGCTGATTCGGCTCAGTGACCGCGTTAATCATCAAGCCCTTCACAAGCTCATCAGCTGAGTTTTATTTTTATTATAATTTTTTTTTTTACTGCTTTGCACTTATTGCATCTAAATGTTTTCTTCTCAGAACTGTTACAAATACATGTTCACCCCCCTCTCAGAGTGCTGTCCAACGTTTGTTTTTGTGTGTTTTTGAATTGAATCGATGTTAGGATTTGGTACAGGAAGTCTGGCTGGTCTTTTTTTTTTTTTTTTTTTTTGGTCAACTGAAAAACGCTGATGTGAACAGAGTAAAGATTAGATTGGTGGGATGAGCGAGGCAGAGAGTGAATGGAGAGCTTGGAGCGAGGTGTTGATACGTTGTTCTTCATTGTTTGGGGTTTCAGTATAACCTCAGTTTGGCCTCCAGCACTGTCTTGTTTGGTAGGTTGGACCAAAATAGCAGGGCTAAATAATCAGTGCCACTAAAGTTAGGTATGTGAAATTGGTGGCCCAGTGGTTATGACTTTGAATCACTTTTTAAATCCCAGGGCTGCCCCATCAATTGGGGTCATTGAAGAAGACCCTTAATCCAATCAAATGAGCAAAATGCTATGCGAGTACATTTTTTGAGTTACCTCATGTTAGTCTATATACTACAATTATATTGTCATACATCACTCTCACACACATTGTGCTTATGTGTGCAAAAGCATGTCTCTGAAGAAGCGTGTTAAATCCGCTGATGCTGGATCCTGCTCTATAGTGCAGGTTGTAAAGAACTCCTGACTGCAGGATGATCAGTTTTAACATTAACACGTTAACAGTAACACATTAAACACTGCACATTACAGTCCAACTTGTACACAGAATGCCTCTTAAACCCCAATTGATTACTTTAAACGTTATAAGGTGATGTTTTTGTGCGTCAGCGAATCTTCGCGGGTCTGGACATTTTTTGTAAGACTCCAGTCTTACAAGTGAGTTTTAAGGTTTACAGTCTAATAACAGTCTTTTATTGCTGTTATTTCTTTTTTTTTCCTTAAACAAACTTGTTTAAATGGAAGAACATTCATTTCTTAAGATGTCGTACAGGTTAGCTCAGTGGTTAAGGTAATGGCCTAACATTCAGAAGGGCCCAGATTTAAGCCCTGCAATCACCAAATCGACACTGTTGGGCTCTTAACCCTCAACTCCTCAGATGTCTGAGATAAAAGTCGCTCTGGATAAAGGTGTCTGCCAAATGCTGTAATGTAAATGTACAACTAATCATAAGGTTGCAGGTTCAAACCCCAGCCCAAAAGTCACTTTTGGGCTCATGAGTGAGGCCCTTAACCCACAACTGGTTGAATGTGCAATGTGTACAGTCTTGTGCAAAGGTCAAAAAAGCATTTTTTTATTTTCTGATTTTATTATGAAGTTAATAAAATAACTTTTCTGCTGTTCGAACACCTGTGTTTCACCACAGAAAAACATTTGTATGCAGAAAAGTGTGCAGCACTTTTTAGACAAAAAACTAAATGGAAGCTGCTGGGTTTTGCAAAGAAAAAGAAGCAGGTGCAATAGTCAAAATCCTCAGAAGAACTGTGGGTGGTTCTGCAGGATGCTCAGTAGGACTTTGTAACTAATTTACTTCAAAAACTGTACAAATTGTATCGAGATTAAAGAGTCCTCAAAGTGTCGTCACTCCAAATCCTGATTTTACTGGGCTAAATTTTTTTCTGCTAAATGCGGCAAAGGTAAATTTACTTTCCTTGCAAGTTAACCCTGTAAACACAAACTAATAGAAGGCAAAACAAATACAAGGATGGACTACTAATTGTTACAGATTTCTGGATGCCTGTATTATTAACTTGGAACCATGTGTTCCTTTCTTCGCCATCTCTGCTTGTTGCCAGTATCAGAGAACCGCCATAGTTTTGGAATGAGAGGTTCAGTGCAAAGGGGATTAAAAAAAAAAGCAAACAAACAAACAAAAGATCTTAACCGGTAACTGAGCATAAACAGGGGAGTGCACCATCACTTAAACAACGGTACAATGCAAAGCCGGCTGTTTCCTTTCATTTCCATTTTGCTCTGCATGCAAATCCCAACCAGGAAGTTTCATGAGGTACAGTATAGAACGCATGAAGGATTGAAAACAATGCTGTTTAATAGATTAGCTATTCCTTACGAATTAGCTTATGAATGCAAAAAGACAGTGTGATCGATTTAGCTGATTAACTCATTGTTTATGACATCAAGATATCAGGGTTTAGTGTGTTTCGTGTTCTATTGCTCACACACCGTTAAAAATTGTAAACATTGGCACTAAATTTCTTTGGTAGTTAAATAGGATGATTGATAATAATGATACAATGACACAAACTGAAAAAATTCATTAGTTAAACTTCTTAAGCTCATAACTAAAGTTAATACCCTCTGTTTTGTTGTCTCAATTTTCTTCTGTTGCTGTGGTCTGTAGTGGTAAATCTTTCCGACCAACAAACAGGAAACGACACACACACAGTTGCCCCGAGCTATTGCTCCAGCTTGCATACTTTCTTCTCGCTTCTGAAATGTCACACCTGAGAAATATATTTTCAATTTTCTCTCTCACTTTTCATGACCAGAGGAAAAAGAAGTGTAGATATGGTCAGCATGAAAACGCAGCCTTTTGTGTGTGTGTGAAGGGGCGGGGCATGATATGATATATCAGAAATATCGAACTGTTTTGACTTTGTGGGGACCTTTTGGAAAGAAAACTTCATGTTGTTATTTTTTATTTTATTTTTTGGAGCTTTTTAAAACTTTAAAATCATTAATTTATTGAGGCTAGGTTTAACATTTATGAAGTGTAGGTTTAGCATTGATTAGATGCACTAGTAATTGTAAGTAGGTGGTACTCATAATGACATTAAACAAAAATGTGTGCATGTGTTTGTAGATATAGTTCAATATACAGTTTGATTCACTCGAAAGAGGCCCGAATATTCTACAATAACTGTTTATGATGAAGCAATCTGCACCAAAAAATATACACTACATATCTTGATATATGTGTAATTGATTGCTTTACATGCGATGCTGGAAGTGATCTGTTTTCTACCATACACATTCGCTCCATGATCCTGAAGTGATTGAGTGAATGGGTACAGTATTAAACGGCGTGATGGCTGGTGGGCGCCTATGTTATCAGTTTGACTCGGGGGCATCCAGGTGTGTTTGAAGCTCCATATAGTAAGAAGCACGCTGTATGTTGATTTACTAAGATTGCTTCTTCTTAGCGAGAGTTATTATAAAATATTTGGGGCCTCTTTCGAGTGACTCGCCCTGTGTTCTTAATATTACAATATAATCAAATATTAAAGAATAAAAAATATAAAAATGTATATTTAAATTTGTTTAAGAAAATCATTTGCTATGCCCTATGTTTTATTGACAGTTTTAGTTCAGGGAAGTGATTAACCAACTGCTTAATCATCGACTTAGCATTGCAGTTCGAGGTCACAAATGAGTCTTCTATGCACTTTTTGTATTCCAAACAGAATCGGTGATAAACGCGTCAAACAACACAATCTTACGACCAGGTTAACGCTTTTTCAGATCTAACTCACTAAATCTGTCTCCAATCAAGAATAAAACTTTTAAAAGTTTTTATCACTTGCTCATTCAATTGAACTTATGGGATGGATATATATTTGAGAACTAGCACTATTGTGCGTGCGCGTGTGCGCGCGTGTGTGTGTGTGTTTTTCCATGTTTAATTCACATTTTTGTATGAACAACACTAATTGAGGTCAAAGTCCAAGTTCTAGTAACTTGACAATCCAAAACATTCTTTACTCCTGAGTGTGATGTTTTGCACCATGCTTTCATTCAGACTTGAGTGTATTACGTGTGTGTGCTTGTGTGCTTTCTAACAGTGTTCCCTAGCTGCATAATTAAACACCACACACTTCTGTCTCTGGAGACGGGGTCAAAACTTTTCCATCACACACACATGTACACACACATGTACACACACACACACACACACACGCGCGCTTGCACACACACATACACACCATTGCTGCAGTGTTTGAAATGCCGCTGTGCTGAATTCCGAGCTCTTTTGTGTGTGTGTGTGTGTGTGTGTGTGTGTGTGTGTGTGTGTGTGTGTGTGTGTGTGTGTGTGGACAGTCCTGACTCTGAAACCCCACTCTGTCTCCCTGGAAACCTGATCTCTTGTTGCTAGGCTACAGGCTAACCTGATTGTATCTACTCAGCACAGAACAGCTTAAGTTAAACGAGAGGGAGAGAGTGTGCGTGTGTGTATACAATATATGTGTGTGTGTGTGTAGGAGGACACTGTTTTGAATCAAACTAAAATAAATGTGAATAAATTCACAAACACCAGCAGGTTCATTTATTGCTACATGATGCAGTGTGTGTGTGTTGAGGTGTAAGTACAGTTTATTTTTAATATTTATCATTTTTTAAGTTTCTGTTTAGAGCAAGCGTGATGTGTTTCAAAACCTTTTTGTGTGTTTTGTTTCTGTGTGTTTCAGGTAAAGGACCTGACTCGCTTTCTCGACCCGAGTGGCCTGGGAGTCATCAGCTTCGAGGATTTCCACAGAGGCATCACAGCCATCAGCAATGGAGGTATACATGTACACACACATATACACACATACACAAAACATGCACGTAGGGAAAGAACTGAATTCTATATTAGGGCTGCACAGTATTGAAAAAACTGACATTGCCATATCTTTTTTTTTCTTTTTTTCTGCGATTTATGTCACGATATGTAGAAATACAGTAATGTTATCAGGTGTCTTGAATTGCTGATAGACATTACTTTAGATAGAAGGGTAGGTAGACACATAGAAACTGGCAGACAGGAACATAGACAGATAGACACTCAGACAGACGCATAAGCAGACAGACAGGAAAGTCAATAGTCAGACATGCAGATAGGTACACAGACAGATAAATAGACCGAGAGGTAGGTAGGAGAGTAGGTAGATGGACATATTCATCCAGACAGACCGACAGACAGGTATATAAACAAAAAGATTGGCATGTTATTTTTTTGTGTTCTAAAGCTTGTTTCACACTGTTTCATCACAACTGTATTTTCTTACTTAACATCAGTAAAGCTGAGGCTGCAGCTCGGCCCGTACACTACCCTGCTTAAATACATCATCAGAACAAATATTGTGTCTAACTCAAACTGAACTCGCTGGGGGCTTTTTTAATCAAACCTAGTGTGTGGGTGTGTTTGTGTGTGTGTGTAATAAAAGACACCATTCCCTGTCACAGTGATGAGGAAGTGCCTTCCTCTGCTCCACTTTTTTGCGAGTCGATGACTTGGACATAATGAGTAACAAACGGTGTCGTTGTTAACTGTCAGAATTACTCAGTCCGTCATCTGCTGCCTCTGAGAACACAGAGTTCCACTCTTACTGAGCAGCGCCATTAATTAAAGGGATCACTGCCTTATTACATGCTAAAGAAAAAAACTTTGACTCTTGTGAAAGTTACAATCCTGAATATTGATGGGTGATTTGTTCAGAGTGGATTTTTTTTTCATTAAGAGGCATCATACTTCATCTACGTATCTTCCCATCAGATGGTATGGGAAGATAAGTAGATTAATAAGTAATCTAGTAAGTATATGCTGGAAGCTAAAATTATAATAAATCATTTCATTTTTCTGTCTTTTTGAATTTTGTTGATCAAACCCAGATACCTTGATTATCATAGAAACAAAAGAGTTTGTGTTCATGTTCCAGTACTTTTGGAGTGGACTGTGCATACACAAGTGTTTAGGTACATAGTAGGGAGTTATATTATGGTGAATTGTAATGTTTTATACAAGGCTCCAGAATTCCTTACATAGATAGATAAATAAGTGAAGCAAGAAAAACAAATGGGTGTGAATATAGAAATGTTGACTGACTGTGTGTTTTTTTTTTCTTTTTTCTTTTAAGCACCTTTACTAAATTTCCTCTCTCTCTATCCTTCTCTCTCTCCTTGCATCTTTTGCTCAGGATCTGACCCAGATCTCTACAAGCTACAGCTCACTTCAGGGGATGCCAACGGAGTGGCCGAGGAATACGATGAGGTAAGCCACACACAAATTGTGGGTACGCTCACTCCGTCATTCGTCCTCACTACCAATCTTTCCTCATTCTTCTCTCTTTCTCTCTGTTTGTATTGGACAGGCACATCTGTTATTACGCTCGGTGCTCAGCATATCTGACATTCCTGCGTATTTTCTGTTGAGTTTAATCTCTGGAATTCATTCTCCAGCTTGACTAAGGAAGCTGATCGGAGAAAAAGCTCAGTCTTAATGCTTAATTATGATATTTCTTTTTTTTTTCTTTAGAATGTAAATGTGTGAAACAGCCGAGGCACCGACTTCAGTTTTTGGACAGGTTATGAGAACAGAGTGCATGGGGGAACAAAATCGTTCAGCTTTGCATCAATAAAATCTTATACCGCATGCCCAGCTTATTTATTACTAGTGTTCGTTATTTAAGAAAGTGAAGACATGCGTGTTGGGTTTAATGACTGAGTTGTGGTCTTTGTGCTTCTCTACCTGCTGGGCTTTAAACCATCAACACCATGCAATTAAGGATTAAAAGCTGCTAGAATAGGATTTTTCGAGCTTACGGTATAATGCATATCCTGCCAAGCCTGGACCCAAATAAGCTTGGTGTTCATTGCATTCCACCTCCAAACAACACACAATCTTTCAATTCTTATCTAATTTGTTTTGGAGAAATTCCACTGTGCTATCAGTGCCACCTGCCGGTGCGATGTCATACATCAACAATGACTCACTCTTACCACATGAGTTAAGAAGAATTAACACATCAGCTTGTACGTACGTCTATGAATATCTCCCGCTCCGAGGTGAAGGACATGGACATTTCCCCTGAGTCACATTTCTGTCTGCTCAGCTGCATTTACGCTCCTGAAGAATGCTCTGCATTGTAAATGACATTTCATCTCCGTCTTGCGGTTTTGCTTTATTTTTTTCTTCCGTGCTTTGTTGGCAGAAACAGAAAATCCCGTTACCACGTATCACTTAACGCCCACGTCCGTTTCACTCGAGTTAACCTGCTCATTTTGTACAGTCTCTCAGTTTACACGACACGTTTCCAAAGCCAAAGGACATTTGGAAAAAAAATGCAACAAGTAAGCCGCAACACAATAAATAACAAATTTTTTTTTTCATCCGCTAAAGCTTAAAAAAAAAAAAAAAAAAACTTAGCTGGCACAAATATTTATGTAGTGTGATGATCCTCATTTAAACATGCTACTTTTATTCATCAAATATTTACCAATATTGACAATTCACATATTAACATGCTACTTTTTTTTCACTGCTTTTTTTTTGCTTTGTCTTTTAGATTTGACATATGCGAGAGTAATGAGGTGTTAAAACTGAAATTATCTTCATAATGCAGCTAATTAAAGGTGTCCTAAAATAGGCTGCATCCGCAAACACTTAATACTGTATTTCATATCCTTGAATTAGTTTTTTTGGCTTCTTTTAAGTTATAAGTAGCTCTACTGTATATTAGTGCAATATAGTAAAAAATCTATATATACATATAGTCTTATGCAAAAGTTTAGGCACCTCTTAATAAATAATAGATTTTTTTTTTTAATTGAAAAGATGTTAAAGTCTCTCTTGGAAATGAAAAAATTTTCAGCAAACATTGGTGCATAGTTACTTTTTATGTCATAAATTGAACAAAGATTAAAAAAAAAACATTATTGTGGCACTGTGCAAAAGTTTGAGCACCCTAAATAATCAGTACTTATTAACACCTTCTCTGGCAGATATCACAGCTTGTAAACGCTTTTTAAAGGCAGCTAAAAGTCTTTCAATTCTTGTACTTGGGATTTTCTCCCATTCTTCCTTCCAAAACCTTCAGCTTGCGTCTCTTGAGGTTTTCCATAGTGAATTTTGAGGTATGTTTAGAATTATTGTCCTGTTGTAGAAGCCATCCTCTTTTTAGCTTCAGCTTTTTTTTTTACAGATGGTGTGATGTTTGCTTCCAGAATTTGCTGGTATATAGTGGAATCCATTCTTTCGTCTACCTGGGCAATGTTTCCTGTTTCCACTGGCTGCAACACAACCCCAAATCATGATAAATTCACCCCATGCTTAATAGTTGGCAAGGTGTTTTTTTCATCTAATGCTGTTTCTTTTTTTTCTCCAAACATGCCTTTGCTGATTGTGGATAAAGAGTTCTATTTTAACTTCATCAGTCCACAGAACTTGTTTCCAAAACGCATCAGGCTTCTGTAGATGTTCTGTTACATACTTCTGACGTTGGATTTTATGATGGGGACGCGGGATTTCTTCTGCTGACTCTTCCATGAAGGTCTTGTCTGTGCAAGCATCGCTGCACAGTGAAACGTTGCACCACCACTCCTGAGTCTGCAACATCTTCCTGCAGGTTTTTTTACAGTCAAATGGGGGTTTTGATTTGTCTTTGTGCCAGCATACGAGCAGATCTCATCTTGACCTCCACAGTTCTCCTAAACTGCCATCTCTTAATTACATTTCTCTCTGTGGAAACTGCAAGCTGACAACTTTCATTTTCAGAGTCTCACACAGCTGCTTAGACGAACCCAAGGTTGTTGAGTGTCCACAAGTGTGTGCACAAGGTTTGAAGAGTCAAAGTATTTGTAAAGCTTTGAAATTGGCATTTACTAATGACAGCTGTTGCCATGCATCAGATCTAACGAGCTGATTAAGGTCTGAAACCTTGTAAAAAGAATCTGAGACTCTGGAACTCTTAGGGTGCCCAAACTTTTGCACAGTGCCATAATAATGTTTTTATTTTTGTTCAATTTATGGCATAAGAAGTAACTATGCAACAATGTTTGCTGAAAATATTGTGCATTTTTTCCATTTCCAAGACCGACTGTGTTAACATCTTATCAATAAAAAAAAATCACCAAAATCTGGCCACCCATCCCAGTGAGAGTATATGCCTGATATGCCAAGGGACATGGATCAAAAAAATGTATTATCATTATTACTCGTTTTAAAATTCGCATTTGAAGGCCATGAAAAAATTGTGTTCTTGGTCTGTAATTTCTATTCCTTTTTTTTTTTGTTTTGTTTGTGTGAGATGGGGTTGTTTAAAGGCAAAGGTCTAGATGCTTCTACCAGAGGAAAATCATGGAGGTGTTAATTAAAGAAAGGGGATGTTATTAAAACCTGATAAAAAAATGACTCTGAATGCAAGGGGTTTGGTGGATTTACCAGCATGGTCACAAATATAGTGAAAGGATGTTTTGAACAGAGCTGCACCTTTACTGCAAGTTTACTCCCCCCCCCCCCCCCCTTACTTCCGACTCCTCTCTCCCGCTCTCTCTCTCTCTCTTTTCCCTCCCCATTTCCTCTGAATAGACGTGTTGTTTCTGTGTTTACTTTCAAAACACACAAGGTGGTTGGGTGTGGAACAGGACTCCAGGAAAATGTTCTCCTTAAATTGTGTGCATGTTCTTTCACATATAAACACACACACATACATACACAACACAAACATATACACACCTGTTTTGTGTTGTTTATTGCTGCTGTTTATTTCACATTAAATTGTTGTGTGTGTTTTTGGTTAACTTTCGGCTGGCGTCCTTGAATTCGGTTCTAGGGACAAGAATTAGTTTATATATTGTTGAGAGTTACATTAACTCTGAAAGTGCACACACAAAACCTGTGTGGCTCCGCCCACTCCCGTCTGCTCTGCCCTTCGGACTTCCCAGACTAGGCTTCACTTTTCCATTTCAGTCCCAATCTCGCTCGGTGTCTAGTCTCTATCACTCTCTCTGTTCCCCTGGCCTCTTCCTCTGCTTCATCCTGAAATCCTCAAATGAACGAAGAACTGTAGAATCGGCTTTGTTTTTTTTAATTTTTATTTATTATTATTTTTTAAGACTTTTCTTTCTCCAAGAACATGGTATTAGGCATGGCCTCCTGCCCTCTGGGAGTTTCTCCTCCTGGAGTTTCACCAGCATACCTACAGGTATGGAAAAGTTTGCGCTTTTAAGTTTCTCATTTTTTAATTGTCCAGTTAAAGTAAAGATTTGATAAGCTGTCATCTGTTCAAAATTGGGTTTTGTTTAATGATTTTTAAAAACTGTAACTGATGAAGATGGTTAAATTCTTAAATTAATATTGTTTTTTTCGAGCCACAGCTTTGAGAGCACTTTTTTTCAATCGTGAACTTGAATGAGATTATTTATGAACTATGTTGCCTTCAATATGGAGTCACAGAAAAGTAAAAGAGCTGACGATACTGCAAAATGCAAGCTGTTTCCCCCACACATCCTTTAATTTGTAATATGTTTCTGTGTGTGTAGCAGGCGGAGGTGTCGGACAGCGCATACTTGGGCTCGGAGAGCGCGTACAGCGAGTGCGAGACGTTTACAGATGAGGACACGGGAGCCCTCGTCCACCCAGAACTGCATGAGGACGTCGAGACGGACAGCGGCATTGAAAACACGCTCGCCGAAAGCGAGGACCGCAACAGGTGAACAAACAAACACACACACACACACACACACACACACACACACACACACACACACACACACACACAAAAGTTAGAAACCCCCCAATTAGAACTCGTCTGTAGAGTTCTGTTCGTCACTCAGCGTGCTGAGCAGAAAAGCATCCCAAGGCTGAATGCAGATGATCACATCCGGTTCCAAAAGCAGGAATCTCAGAATTGGTAGAATAAAAATAAATACAGTTATAAAGTTGAAGGCTGTCAATCATAGACAGGCAGGCCACGCCCAATTTATTAACTTGGAATCATTAAGTTTGAAGTGAGCAGGTTTTAATCTGATTTTAATGCGTTGATTAAAAACCATTTCTAGTGCCATGCACAGTGCCTGCTCCAGAGCCTGACGTCAGTAAGACCGATAACACCTGAGACCTCGAACCAGCTAATAAACTAACTTCCATCTTGTTGAGAAGTGTAAAGGCTTTTGAAATACAGCATGAACTTTCCTTCTTGTCTCCTTTAATTAAACGTTGAGGTAGGCCATCTTGAAATTGCGGCGATCACATGACAGGGGTACGTCAGCGTTTCTCTCGTAGCCCATGATAAAATGAGCAAGCATTTCCCAGACCCCAAACATGTCCTTGCTGAGCTACACACACACACATACTCACTCTCTCTCTCTCTCTCTCTCTCTCTCTCTCTCTCTCTGCTGAGTCTGTGTTTTGTCTTTGACTTGACAATAATTCCAAGCTGACCGAGGTGTTTGCGTTTCCTGTGTGTGATTGTGTGAGTAAGTGTTTAAGTGTGCATGTGTGTGAGAGGGAGAAAGTGTATGTGTGTTCTCAGCTGATATAGCTGACAGCAGTGCATCTTGATTTTCCTGCCTCTCAATAGCAGGAAGTGTGGAGATTGCACTTTTCCTCACCCCCCCCTCCCTACAGTCCATCCATCACTCCATCTCTCTCTCTCTCTCTCTCTCTCGCTCCTTCTGCTGTTTTAACTTTTTTGGCTTGTTAGTGTGTGTGTGTGTGAGTGAGCGAGAGAAACAGAAGGTCAGGTCCTCAAATTTCCTGACGCTTACAGAGATTCCAGTGTTTTGAATTCTCACATAGTGACTTCATTCAGAAACGTTTTTACGATTCTTGTCTTTCTCGCCGTCTCTCTTTCTCACTCTCTTTCTCCGTCTTGTCTGTGTGCTCCCGAGTTCCTTGCTTGTCTCGCTGTCTTTCTTTTGTGTCTATTTGTTTTTGCTTGTGTCTCTCTAATGGTCCGAGATCTGACTTTCTCAGTTGGACATAGTCTCTCTGTCCCTCTCTCTGCATGTCTCTCTCTGTCTGTTTTACTATTCGTGCGTTTAGCAGCGACTATTCACTTTATCATAATGTGTGTTTATTTGTTATTATTTTTTATCACATGAGGGTTACTGTCTCACACACACAAAACCGGAAATTTTGTATTAAATTCCAAACTACCTAAGAATTCTGTAGCATTTACCTTATGCTGATAATGATAATAATAATAATAATAATACTAATAATAGATATTTATTATTAAAATCTTTAAACTTTAAATTTATTTACTTTAAATGTTCTAATATAACGAAAATTGTTATTTATTTATTTATTTTTGAATGCAATAAATGTTTGATTATAAATGAGAATCTTCTGAGAGGATCCTGATCTGCATTCCTGTAGAGAAAAATCAAGATTCACATTTTAGCAAGAATCGTGCAGCCCTAATCCACATCACGCAGACGTACCAAACTTTGTGGTCGAGTGTAACAGGAGCCGTGCTTCAGCCTGGAGTCTCTCTATTTATCTGCTTTTCTTGTGTATCTGCTTCTTGTCTACCTGCTGATCTGTGCTTTTCTGTCTGTCTATCTGAACGCATTCCTCACTGCTTCTTTCTGCCTGATCTCAATCTCTCTTTATCTCTCTCTGTCTCTCTCTGTGTTTTACTCTCTGTCTCTCTCCCTGGCATTATGTTTATCCAAGCTTGCCTCTTTATCTTTTTTGTTTTTTTCTTCTAAAGAGAAACTCTCTCTTTATTGTTTTCTTATTCTCTGAGCCCACGCCCCTCCCCCTCTCTCTCCAGGCCAGGTGACACCCCTTCATCCATTTTTTTTTCCCCCATGAGGGATGGATTGTTATCATTTTATAGCTTACTATTTTCATCTCAAGGCAGAGATGATGACGACGACATCAGCTGGAGAGAACACATTACCTAACACCCGGACTTTAACTACACCTATGACTACAGCGTTCGGCTAAAGTTCATGTTTAGTTAATATGTAATCAAAAAACACTAAGTCACACACCTGCACTTTATAACCTATAAGTTACCAGGATATCAGTTTGTGTTTCCTGTTTTCGATTTTGAATATTGTGATGATTATTACATGCAATTCTGTTGGATACATGTTTGTAAAAGCTTTTCGTGTGTGTGTGTGTGTGTGTGTGTGTGTGTGTGTGTGCATGCTTCTCAGGTTCTCCCTCGGCTCGGATTTGCATGGCCACGCCCTGGTGGCAGTGATTGGCGGGGAGGAGGAGCACTTTGAGGACTTCGGGGAGAGTAACTCCGCCTCCGATCTTTTGCTGGCCAATCAGGAGGAGGCGAGGGCGGCACCTGAAGGAGAGGGAAATCCAGAGCCACACCCACACGCTGGCAGCCCGGTGCGCCGACCACCGATGCTGCTTTCACCAAGGTATATACACACATGCACACAGACAGATACACACAAATGTTTTGCAAAAATTTTAACGAGTATACTGTATATTTGAATCTCATAATGAAGGAAACTTTCACATGTTAATTATAACGAGCCTCGTTTGAAGTTTTACGTTTTTTTTTGGTAATTTTAGAACACCGTATAAGCCGTTTGCAAACACACACACACACACTGCTAATGCTTCAGTCCCTCTTCCTCTTCACCTCCTTTTCTTTCCTTTAACTCGCTCACTCGCTCAAATGTGCTTGTGTTCTCTCTCTCGCACCTTCCACCTTCCCCACTCCTCCTTTAATCATGTTTTCAAATGCTTCCTTCTCCTTTTTTTCTCACATTCTTATATACTCTCCTCTTCCTCCTCCTGCTCCTCCTCTGCCCCCCCCGTTCAGCTCCGAGCCTTTTCCCTCCAGCTTCCAGAATTTCCTGCAGTCGGAATCTCTGGAGTTTTTCTGCACCCACTGTCACAAACAGATCAGCCGCCTGGAGGATCTCTCCACACGCCTGCACTTACTCGAAATGAATAGGTAACACACAACACACACACACTCCCTGTTGTGTGAGTGTGTGTGTCTTCTGTTTGTGTGTGGGCAGCTGGATCTGAAGCCTATCCAAACACCCACACGGTGCTCTCCCACTGTCCTCACTGCCTGCTCGGGTGGAGTGTGTTAGTGAACTGTGGTGCGGTGTGTTGTGGTATCATGGGGTTTGAGGGCGGGTTTGTGTTTAAGGTCAGGGTTCAGACTGTAGGATGAGCATGTAAAAGGTGAGTGTGTGAGGTGCTCCTTATAAGCATGCACAAGTGTAAAGAAGTTCATTACCAAGGCAAGTCTTCTTGTCTACTCCTTGTTCTAGTATCCGCTTGGTATAGGTTAAAATCAATTTTGAAATAACTAGAATAATAATCCTCCATCCACAAGTGTATCCCAGCCACATGGAGATGTCCTGATGAACGTCCATGTCATGCACTCCCAGTTCCCAGGCACCTTGTGGTGTACCATGGGCTAAGGCTAGCGTTATCTGCTCTCTTTGACATACATCATTCCAGAAGAATCAGAAGACGACCATGGTAGTGTTAAAATTGGGTGTATCAGGTATGCTAGGGAGAATGCTTGGAAGCCATGTACGTACAGTGCCCTCCCTTATGAATTCTCACCTTAGTAAGTAAAGCTTTATAAAACACTGCTTAAATTTTCGGCATGCGAACGAATAAACCGAATCGAACGCCATCTAAGTATCGCGTACGTGGAGGAGCTGCTTAAAACTCGTTCGCACCAGTGGAAAGCCAGTTGAGATGAGTTTTATGAATCTTACCAATTTCAGTCAAATCAGGAAACTTATGTTGTCTTTGGCATGC
The DNA here is from genome assembly GCA_011419295.1 of Clarias macrocephalus. Lineage (NCBI taxonomy): Eukaryota > Metazoa > Chordata > Actinopteri > Siluriformes > Clariidae > Clarias > Clarias macrocephalus. Next base: position 39,798 of record JAAGKR010005644.1, read on the forward strand.
GGTCAAAAGCGATATGATTAAAATTTTTTGGTAATATTTTCGGGAGGCTGGAACAGATTATCCACATTTACATTATTTCTTATTGGAAAATTATTTTGTATTGCAATACAGAGGTTCACCTTAAGAACTCGCCTCCAGAACAAATTCAATTCACATTCTTGCATCGGCAAAAAAATAAATAAATAAAAATAAAAATGAGACATGATCAAGCCTGTCTTGGTAGAGGTTTCTAATGTTTAGACTGTATTATACATGGTTGTGCATGCTTAATAAATAGTTAACAAACCGGTTTAGATTTATTTATCTGCCAACTGTGTGTGTGTGTATGTATATATATATATATATATATATATATATATATATATATATATATATATATATATATATATATATATATAATTTTTTTTTTTTTTACAGATTTTGATTGGTCAGACTGTACTAACAATTAGAGTAATCATCCCTTGATGATGTTATCTGGATAATGGGGGGAATAAATAACACGACCCAAGCACTTCTTCCTGTAATTGGTGTTGGTTATCATTCATTTGTTTCCTGTTATTCATGCTGTTATTAGACTTTCACGAGTTCAGTCAGCCTTGATAAAGTGCTGACCAATCAAAACAGCCCTCTCCTTCTGCTTGTTTTTCCCTCGCCGCTGTAGTCACGGGTTGAGGATAAAGAGGATCATCCTCAGGCCTTTCCTCTATCCGTTTCTCTTTCTGACATAATTTTCCTGTTGTCTCTCTCCCTCGTGTCCTCCCTCCTCTGTCCCACTCTCAGTTCCAGCAAGAGACTGTCCAGTAAAAAAGCCGCAAGGTGAGAACGTCCTCTTCTGAAGTCCTTAGTGGATCTAAAAGTGTATCAGTGTGTCGTGTGGTACTTAATTAGAGCTCATGTCTGATTGATTATGCATTTCAGGCATTTGTTACAGTCTAGTGGTCTGGATGCTATGAGCGATCTGAGCCGGGACATTCTGGACCTCGCTGATAGTGACATCACTGATAAGGTACAGCTTCTGTTGCTTAATTAAAGGTGATTTGACCAAAAAAAAAATTCTAAGGTTAATTTTTTGCATATATCTATGTTAAGGTGCTACTTCTGGAACGGCGTGTGTCTGAGCTGGAGAAGGACTCTGCCACAAGCGAGGAGCAGCACGCTCGTCTGCGGCAGGAGAACCTGACCCTGGTGCACCGCGCTAACGCCCTGGAGGAGCAGCTCAAAGAGCAGGAGCTGCACGCCGACGAGACCCTGAACACACTTGCCCGCAAACACAGAGACGCTCTGAGCAAGCTGCAGCGCGAGAGAGAGCTGGAGATCGAGAACCTGCAGGCCAGGTGGGAGATCTGTGCTCGTGTTAGTGTATATTTTGAAAGAATGTAATGTGAACTTGTCTATGCATTTGTATTGTAGTGCTCTCTGCTACCACCTGGTGGTCAGAAATATTTTTACATGTAAATAAATTAAAACCTTTCCCAGGTTTGTTAAACAACTACATTGTGTGTGTGTGTGTGTGTGTGTGTGTGTGTGTGTGTGTGTGTGTGTGTGTGTGCAGGCTGCATCAGTTGGATGAGGAAAACAGTGAGTTAAGGTCATGCGTTCCGTGTCTGAGAGCTAACATCGAAAGACTGGAAGAGGTATATAAAACACACACACGCACAAAATAGGAACGCATTAGCATAATCATCGTCTTTGTGGCCTCAATGAATTCTTACCTTGATTGGTCAAAGTTTTCGTGCTGAAAGTTCAGCTGCTTTTTTAATGAATACATTTTTATTTATTTTTTTTTTACATATAATATTTTTTATAAATGTTTGTATGTAATATAGATATTATTCAGTACACACTTCAGTGCCTGGTCAAGTGACAGGAGTTCTTGGAGCCACGGAACACAGTGTTATTCTTTAAATGTGTAAAATCATTGTTCCTCAGTTATACATGCCAAGGTGATGCCTGAGTCCTGCTGCATTCGCACACTAAATTATCATTTTTTGTTTCTGTAGGAGAAGAGAAAGCTCCAGGATGAAATTGACGATATAACCGACAGACTGAACGAAGAAACGGACTCGCGCAGGAAGATGGCCGATAAGCTGAGCCATGAGCGACACACTAGCCAGAAAGAAAAAGAGACAACACAGGAGGTAATGGATTAAAGGTCACATGACCTCCGGACTCTCTCTCGCTCTCTCTGTCTTTAATACAGTTCCTGTTTTCTCTCTGTTTTCTCACATCTATATCTTTCTTTTCTGTCTGCCTCTTTGCGTGTAGCTCATCGAGGACTTGAGGAAGCAGCTGGAAATGCTGCAGCTGTTTAAGTTGGAGACGGAAGCTCGACGAGGTCGCTCGCCCGCCGCCGGACTGCAGGAGTACAACACGCACATGAGAGAGAATGAGCTGGAGCAGGAAATCCGACGTCTCAAGCAGGTGAAGAAGCATCTTCCTTTCTCTGGGGGATGGACAAAGTGAAAAGAAATACCGTTATTTGCTGAATCATATATCTCTCTTCTCTCTCTCTCTCTTTCCAGGATAACCGCAGTTTGAAGGAGCAGAACGATGAGTTAAATGGACAGATTATTAATCTTAGCATTCAGGGAGCCAAAAGCCTCTTCACCGAATCTCTGTCCGAGTCGCTGGCCGCGGAGATCAACAACGTCTCTCGCGCAGAGGTGCGTGTCACAGCACAAAACAGCCTTCTCATCACGAATGCATTTAAATTTTTTTTGTTCAAAAAGTGTCTTTACATCCTTGTGTCTTTGTGCGTAGCTAATGGAGGCCATCCAGAAGCAGGAGGAGATTAACTTCCGGCTGCAGGACTACATCGACCGCATCATCGTAGCAATCATGGAGTCCAACCCTTCTATACTGGAGGTCAAATAATCACCACGGCAACAGACCCTGAACACACGACTGCGACGAACGCGATCAAGAGGATGTAGATTTCTCATTTATATCTCGGCTACGCTTCTGCTTTCTGTCGTCATGCCCCGTTTCAGGAGAGAGAGAATGTGTGTGTGTGTGTGTGTGTGTGTGTGTGTGTGTGTGTGTGTGTTCGGAAACAGTGTATGTTGGTTCCTGTGACTTCCCTGTAGTGTGGGAGTGAGGGGCTCAAACTCTTAGAGGTGTGTGTATACACACATGCTTTGATTGGCTATTCCAGTATTAATGACCTTATGAGCCGTAGTACTACACTATGCATTTTTATCACCACACATACATAAGCTACAGTATTTAAATTATATCATATTTCAGTTTTTTTTTTTCAAAATCCCTGGACAAATCTTCTTCTTGCTTAAACTTAAAGAAGTGTCCATGATCTATATCTAGGTCTGTTTTTTTTATGCATATCTAATGTTTTTTTTAACTCGCACAACAGTGACGAGCAGTATCGACCAATAACATGGTCACTGCGGTTATCATTACTTTATCATAATTAAAAGCCGATTTGACTGTCCTCTTAAAAATTAAGGACGAACGAAATAATAAAATCTGTGCTGAAGCGTGAGAAACGCTCATTGTGTGGATGCAACATTTCGAGGACCAGTCAATATTTTGGAGAAATATGTCTAGTAAGTGCCTCCTGGGAATATGGGAATATAACGTGCATAAACTACTTGGAGTGGATGTATTTTGTTTTACTTTACTTTTTTTTTTGTAAGCACACACACACACGTACATACAGCTGTTGTTTTGAGTTTTTGTTTGACTTTTAGTTTAGCTCCATGATCAAACCCATGTGAGGGACACAATGTGGCCTGAAAGGGTGTGTTTGTGATGTCATAACTTACGAGTGTGATGTGATCTACTATCTCGTTAAGCTGATAACGAGTTTTGTGTGTGTGTGTGTGTGTGTGAGAGAGCAATTTTAGTTTTTCCTTTATGTATTTGTTACGATGAAGCAGAAGGCCGAGAGCCGCGGCGCGTCGTGAAGGTTAAGGGGCGTGGCTCTGAGCCCACGTGTGCTTTCCTGCTGAGTGAACGGAGACGTCCTACGAGGGACGTTCTCCGGGACAAATTTAAAACGTGTTCGCTTGCATCGAACGACTTTGTGTATAAATTTAAATATAGAAATTATATCTGTTTCCTCATGCGGAAGCTGAAGAAAACGCTTGCACTCGAAGAACTTTGATAAAGACGGATCCCTCGGCTGGAACGACAAGAGCTTATTTTCTGATTAAATTATTTTGAACCGATGAGACGGACAAAGCGGAGATGGACGTGAAAGACTTGGGAGAGCCTGCTGAGACATGAGCACTCACATCCGCACACACAAACACTTTCCTTTCTCCATCTTCGACCTCGAAACAATCCTCCGCAGACTGATTCCTCATCCTGATTTACTTCTTCTATGTGTTTTATAGATGGAAGGAAAGAGTGTAATCTTGTCTTCCACTGTCATGTGTGTGAGAGAATGTTTGAGGATTTCAGGAGCTTGACTACGAGCTGATGTACAGTATTACACTTAATGTAACAACGTATTTTCCGGATTGCAGGTGCTGCAAAGAATAAGTAAAAATAAATAAATAAATGAACACAAATTTCTGCGCCATAATAATCCTGTTTATTAGGGGATATTCTATTTCAGGATTATTTGACAGAATAAAAATTATAGCATAAAAAAGGCAGGTGCAGTAATGTAACGCAATACACAAAGTAGATTATTTTATTATTATTATTATTTTTTCTTCATACAAACAAAATCCGGAAAATACGGTGAAATGAAATGAAGTGCTAAGATGTGTAAATTCCAAGAGAATGACAACAATTTGTCACTATTTTTTTTCCCTTTTGAAAAAGTCTCGGTCACATCAAATGTAACGACATCAGACGGTCGGGTCTCGTGTTTCAGGTGTCTGTTCTGTGATATCCTGCGGTTTCTGCTTTATTTAACACTCTAAAACACTCCAAAAAGCAAAAGCAACACTTTATTTTCTGCGTCGTGCAATCTAGCTCTTCATTTGAAATGGTCTTGAACAGTTCACTTTCTTTTGCCTGGATGTGCTGACTAGTGTGTGTGACTTCCTTTCTCTCTCTCGCTCTCTCTTTCTCCCTCACACATATCTTAATATGTATAAAGATACTGACTGATTTCTGTATATATATGCGTTCTACTTTTGGTCAATCTGCACTCGCACACTTGAAAAACGTCCAAAGCAGGAGCGGGAGCAGGAGCTCCACTTCGTCACTTAGAAAAATCGTGAATCCGAATTTTAGCTACGAGTAGACATAAGACGTTCTTGTTGTAAAAATGAAGATGAAATTTATTCTGATTATAAAGTGACATGTATAGAAGGATAAACTAGGATATCAGTATTGTCTTCTGCTGCAAGTTTTTTTTTTTCCTTCTTTCGAATACGGCCCGCAAGGTGTATTAACTCTTATTGTCTGAGAGGCCTGTAGATTTTTTTTCCCGAGTCATTGTATAAAGGTGAAAAAAGAAAATAGAAATGAAACCTAGATGCGAATCAATAAAAATGAACAGATCTCTTATGTGGTACAGTATCACCTCTTTTTCTTTCTGTTGTTATTGTGTGCAATTCTAAGTACACTGCACTGAAAAAGTATCTACAGGTGCATCTCAATAAATTAGAATGTCATCAAAAAGTTCATTTATTTCAGTAATTCAATTCAAAAAGTTTTAATTTCTTTAATTTTTAAAAAATCATTACGGTGTACAGCTAGTGAAAACCCAAATTCAGTAAAGATTTTTAGCACAGCAATGTTGGACCACTGAAAAGTATGAACATCTGCAGCACTCAATACTTGCTAGGGGGTTTCTTTGCATGAATTACTGCAGCAATGCGGCGTGGCATGGAGGCGATCAGTCTGTGGCACTGCTTAGGGGTTATGGATGCCCAGGTTGCTCTGTTAGTGGCCTTCAGCTCTTCTGCATTGTTGGGTTTGGTGTCTCTCATCCTCTCAACACCCCATAGATTCTCTGGCGAGTTATCTGGCCAATCAAGCACAGGAAAACTTACTTAAACCTACTTAAATGTGCTTTTGCAGTGTGGCCAGATGCCAAGTCCTGCTGCAAAATGAAATCAACATCTCCATAAAGCTGGTCAGCAGATGGAAGCATGGAGTGCTCAAAGGTTTCCTGGTAGACGGCTGCGCGGACCTTGGACCTGATAAAACACCAGCAGATGACACGGCTCTAAAAACAACCACTGACTGCACACTTTACACCGGACTTCAAGCAGCTTGGGTTCTGTATCTCTCCTTGCTTCCTCCAGACTCTGGGACCTTAATTTCCAAATGAAATGCAAAATTTTATTTCTTCTGAAAAGAGGATTTTGACCCACTGAGCAGCAGTTCAGTCCTTTTTGTCCTTAGCCCAGATAAGACGTTGTCTCTGGTTCAAGAGTGGCTTGGCCATGTCCTGGATGCGTCTGTGCATGGTGTCTCTTGAAGCACTGCTGCTCGTGCGCCTTTTTTGTACAGGTTGTCAATTATTGTCTCCTGGATAGCTGTCAAGTCAGCAGTTTTCCCTGTGCTTGGGGAAATGGGAACTGACCGCCAATCACTTAGTGATTTTTGGTGCTCTGTAACATTGTTTAATTCATGGTATCTTAATATACACATGCCATACTGTCTATAAGAGCACACTGCCATCATTCTTCACCCTATCCACTTCTTTCTTGGGAAAACTTCCTGTTCACCTAAATGCATTTGGTTTTAAAACCCTTCAATGCATTACATAAACAGTGCAGGGAATATACATGGGATTATGTAATGCACCTTCATGCGATGCATAAGACCCCCTGCCCTCAGTGGATACAGCAGAGCTGCTAAAGCTGCACGTCTCTACCGATCAACAAATCACTCAGTCCTGTTGCATTTAGGCAAAGCTATTTATTTTGGCTGATTTGCAAACCGTTTTCCATTGTTGATGCGCGGGAAACACAGTGAGCTGTATTTCTGTGAATCTGAATTGTCTTTATTGAATAACTTTCTCATAAATGTTTATTTCTTAATCTGAATTGTCATTTATTGCATAAATGTGTCAAAAAATAAGAATTAGAGACACATGGGAAATGTGGATTTGGAGAAAATGAAACTTCCAAAAGCTCAATAATTCAATAAGAAATGGAGATAATTTGATCCAAAGTGTGTACTACAGTGTAGATTTCTTCTGTATGGGCAAAATTTGTTAGAATTCATTTTAATTTTTTCTAACCAGAAAGTGACTTGTCTAAGTGACTTGAGATATGTTTATTGTTAAATATTTGTGAACTGAGAAATGTCATTTGACTGAGCTGGAAAAGGTTAAAATCTTTTTTTAAAAGGTGCCTATTATTATTATTATTATTAGTAGTAGTAGTAGTAGTATTAGTAGTTTCTTTTAGTAGTATAAATAGTAGTATTTTTTGTCCCTTTTATTGTTGGGGTCACCACATCGCATCATTGGATCTGCAAGATCTGCTAAGGGTACACCAGATGCCCGTCCTGTCATAACCAATAATCCATATCCTTGGGACTAGGCTTGGGACTGGCACTGCATGCAGTAGCTGGGTTATAAGGGTAAACTTTTAGAAAAGACAAAAACAATTCTTCAACAATCTTTTTGCCTCTTTTGTCCATCCGTCAACAAGCCTTCATATTCCCTCGTTTAAAATTTTTATTTGTATAGTGCTTTTAACAAGAAAAATATTTTCTTCTCTGCTGCAAAGCCACAAATGCACTGCTGTCTTCAGTTCTTCATTAGAAATTAATCTTCGTCGTCATCGGGCCTTCAGGGGACCAAAGAGGAGAAACTCTGATGGAGCGAGATCAGGGCCCGTATTCACAAAGCTTCTTAAGACTAAAAGTTGGTCCTAGAGATGAAATTCTAAGAAAATTCTTTATGACATTATCTTAGAATTTCCCCTTAAATTTAGGACTAAATCTTAGTAAAGGTAAAAAAGATTAAAAAAAAACATCTTAGACCTAAAAGTAGCTCCTAAGGTAAAAATTGTTAAGAGTAGAGAGGAGGACTTTTAAGAGGCTTCAGAGTTTCTATAGCAGAGGACAAAATGGTTCAATTTGGTTTTCTTGTTTTACTTCCTTTCATCTCTCTTGGATTGTTGGCTACACACCATCCAAAAGTGCTCAAACTTAAACAGACTGTCCTGTAATCATGTAAACTGGTAAAAGCTGAGATATTTTGCTCTCATCAATCTGAAATGGATTTCAAGTAATAAAATCAGTACGGTAAATAAATGTAAGAACTTCAATATAGTAACTACTGTGTGGAAATTGGTTGCTTCAAAAGTCGACATATTTTCAACATTTGGCTGTTAATTATCTTTAAGATATTTAGCCTATAACAGAAACTCTGCATGAAGTAGCCTGTAGTCATGATTATACAATTTCTTTATATACAAACATTATGATTTCACTGTTTGTTCTATTATCATATAGTCTATTTTCACAAAGAGTACATTTCAAGGCCATTACAGAGGTCAGAGGTTATTTTTTTTATCAACCAATCACAGTCCTTGAATTGTTGCATCATCCCTAGCAATGGAGTCGACCACACCTCCTCACTAAGGTAAAGGTTTTTGTACTTTCCTTACTCAGAGTTACTCTGAGAAGTTTTCTAAATCACTTTTAGTCTAAGACTCCCAGCTAGGACTTTTTAGGCTGAGATAGGAGCTCTCTAATAGGAGAATTCTAAGAAAGTTTGTGAATACGGGCCCAGGAGTATAGGGAGGATGCCTCAATGCCTAGTTTTTGTCGACAGTGTGGGCAGAAGCGTGCGGACATTCAAGATCACGACGCCCTCTGACAACAGACCTCAGTGTTTAATCTGAAGTTTAGTCTTCAGCTGTCCAATAAGCGTCTTACTGTAACGAGCACTGTTTATTGTTGAACCTTTTTCCTGATAATGTCCTGATTCTCAGACTCGTAGTGATGAATCCATGTCCATGTCACCAGTAATGATTCTCTTCAAGAAACTTTCTCTTTCCTTAGAGTATCAGTCCAAATTTTGTTTGCAGATATCCAAACACTTCTGTTTACGCTCTTTCCAGGGTTGTTTCAGCACCTGGGCCTGTATTCACAAAGCTTCTTAGAATCCTCTCAGAGAGCTCATATCTTAGTTTAAAAAGTCCTAACTGGGAGTCTTAGACTAAGAGTGATTTAAAAAAAAACTTCTCAGAGCAAGAAAGTACAAAAACCTTTATCTTAGTGAGGGGGTGTGGTTGACCCCGTTGCTAGGGATGATACAGCAATTCAAGGACTGTGATTGGTTGACCAAAAAAAAAAAAAAAAAACCTCTAACCATTGAAAAGGCCTTGAAATGTGCTCTTTGTGAAAATAGAATGATAATAGAACAGTGAAATCATAATGTTTGTATATAAAGGAATTGTATATGTTAATATAAATATTTTGAAGATAATTAAAAC